>NDXB01011887.1:45429-133135 GCA_002631895.1 Agapornis roseicollis
TTTTTTTTTTTTTTTTTGCCAAGTTACTCATTCTTTATCTTGGTTTTAATGTTCCTCGAGTAGAATCACACATTGAAGTTTTAGCCCACCATGACTGAACCTCCTCTACAAACACCAGTTGTTCATATTTGGGACCTGACCTGAACAAGCTGAGCCTCTCTGTAGCCTGTGCACCTTCTGGAGTTTCCTTCCAATGGGAATCAGGCCATGGGGGCAGAGATAAGAAGCAAACACTCAATGTTTCCCCCAATGCTAGCAACATATAGTCCATACCTGGAGCTGAGAAGTATTTCTGAATCTCACCAGCCACTCCAAGCCCATTCCTGCACTTAATTTCAGTCCTGAGCCCTGCAGACAGGTGAAGCTGATTGATAGCACTATTTCAAAGGCAGACACTATCTGACCTAAGCAGGAGAGCTACACTCAATCGTGGCTTCTCCTGCAAAACCAGTCTTGCCTCCCTATGGGACCCATGTCAGGACCACAGGGACTGGGCAGCAGGCCTCAGAACACTGGCAGGCAGCATGCATAAAGTCGAGCAGGGGAGAGAAGGTGTACGGGGGAGAGAGGGAGGTTACATCCCCCTCGACCGTCCTGCTAAATCCGCACCTGAGTTTCATCATATTATTGCCTTACAGCTGACATCTAATTATGTAAGCTCACAGAAGGCCTGGACTTTGAACTGAAGAGCAAAGGTCAATTTTTGCTACTAAATCAAGGCAGAAAAAGAAACATATGGTCCGTGGCTGATCCCTTCTCCCTGTCCTGTTTTATTAGAAACCAAGAATTGATTTTTGGGAGCAACTGTCTTCACATTTATTTTCTCTGTATTTGGTATTTGGGATCAGTTAGATCTCTTAAAGATCCAAACCAAAAACCAAAAGCAATTAAAAAACCTCAAACATTAAAAATTTATATGCAGAATTCTATTTAGGTAGGTGATATTCTGCTCTTTTTTTCACTTGAGAAAGCATTTTAAGCCATAGTCTCTGACATGCCTTCTGTTGAACTCTGCTACTGTCCTCCCTTGCAATCCCTCTAGGATTTAGTAAATTTTCATCCTCTAACCATATTCCGTTGTGACTGCTTTTGGCTCAGATCCTGCACTAATATGGTCAAGAAATGTAAACATGATAGGGCAAAAACCCCCATAGGTGACCTAAAAGACCTTTTCTGTGTAATTTGTATGCTCTTTCCAGCTAGCTGTAATAGCATCAAATCTAAGTGATAAGGATACTGCTAAACTTGCTTTAATTAATGTCAGCTTTACAGTCATAAATCATTATTAATTCCCACATGCATTTTAGAAATGGCCTAGATTTTTTGACCATTGACACAGTTTGTCTGGAAATTCTCCCACTTGTGGATCTTAGCTTGTTCTTGCTTCAGTCCCGATGTTTTCTGGGTTAAATTCAGCTTGTATCTGGTTTGCATGATGCACGGTTACTCTTACTTATTTAACAATGACCTAACTCCACTTCTGCCTGTACGTGGCCTTTTTCTTTTTCCAAAGGTAGATGAGATGTTGAAAATCATTGCAGCACTGTCTTTGAAGACACATTGATTTTCAGTTGTCTTCCCATACTAGTGCATTAATTCAACAATACTACTGATGTCTAGGGAGAAAGTCTGAGCACATCTACGTAGCTTAAATTATTCCTTTTAACTGAAATATACCCACTAACTTCACTGGGATTTCATGCTTCCAGAAGTATTAATGAAGATGAATAAAATATTTACATTACTTAACAACTCATATATTTTACTCGGTGTTGACTTTCCAGTGACTATTTATCAGGCCTTTCTTTGGTACCATTTGGGAGCTTGGACTAGTTTGTCTGTCCTGTTTTATATGTATTGACAAAATTCACTTCTGCTGAAGGGAATTCATTCTTTAGGAAGGCTGAGATTCTGTTATGGTTTCAATTTTGATTTCTATTTATGCACTTTCCTTAGTTAACATTATAGAGCCATCCTGTTTGCTGTGTCATTTGTATGCAGACAATATTGGAATATCCTCCCAGTCCCTGCAGAACCTACAAAGAAGTTTGATGTTTTGTGTAATTGCCTCTGTGATATTTAATCACGGGCAACTTCAAATTTTGTTAAACTTAACACAGACAAAACTGAGTTGCTATTGATTAGTTCACTGGCGCAGAGGTCTCAGGTGTCATCTGTGGTAGTTTCCATTTGTGGTAGCTCTTTTATCCTTCAGATAATGCATGTGACCTTCGGGTCATTGTGGATTCAGTGTTTTCTTTTGAAGCCCACATCAATCATGTAATTAAAGTGTCTTACTACTGTCTTTGGAATCTAGCTGGGCTGAGACCTGTGCTCTTTCTAGCCCACTGGATAAAACTTTAATCCATATTTTGTTTGTGCAACTTGAGTACTGCATCTCTTCCATGTGCCCTCTGTTGTTTGCATTAGGGACACAATGTAGCTGTTTAGGAATATGCGGTGAATTAACAATGTTCATTGACTTCCATTCAAAGTAGAGGATGTATTTTTAAAATGTGGCTAGACACTGGGTATCTTTTGGCTTCTTCTTAGCTGGGGGCTTTGATGATATTTCATTTAACAGGATATTCTTTCCAGACAGACAGGTAGAATTTGACATGAATCATATCAATTCACAGTGTTATTTTTCAACTTGTTTCTGAATGCAGGTGGCTTTAAATCATTAGAATTTCAAGATTGCTGTCACCTCATATTAATAAACGCTATATACTTGGCAAGTTGCAGGAACACTGGTTATAGTTCCATTACAATCCTATCTTTACTTACTTGTTACTTTGGGGGTTAATGTTTTCCAGACCAGTGTCTACTAAAGAATGACTTCCTTCAGTTTCAGCAGAATTTATTTTAAACAATCCTTTCCTCAAATAGACCTTTTTACCAATACAATGTCATAGGCCACATTCTGCTCTCACTTATCTCTACAGAGTGCAGTGGGATTGTACAGGATTAACAAAAGCCTTGACCACGATGAGGAGTTGTAAGACTTTTAAACAATCCAGATAATAAACCAACTCAGGTATGTATGTAAGTAGTTATTTAAGTTCAAAATTTGTTTAACATTTTTAATTTTGGGCTGATTCCTGGTTGTCTTAAGACACACTGAAACAAATGAAAATAAAAAATGAGCAAACTATTGTCTTGGTACAAAAATAACACTATATATTTGCATTTGTGAATGTTTGGTGGGTAAACAGAGCTTAACATCAGGCTACTGCCACATACACCTAATTATTGTTCTTACCACTTTTGAAAAGTGAAGCACTTGAGGTGAAGTATGCTCTGACATATAGTGAAGAGTGGCAAAAGCTAAAAAAATAAAAGGAGAAATAGAACTACTGTTGTCTGTATCTGAAATGATTCCCCATGAAATCTCTTGAAAGGAAAAGTAACTTGGAATACCAAGTGGATCCTCAACCGTGTGCATGCGAGAGTGTTGAAGCAGTGCATCTCTACTTCTATTACTTGACTACGAGTCATCCTGAGACTACAGGAGTCAGGAAGCAGTTTAGCATTAAAACACAACAAAACAACAATGGTGCAAACTTTTTTTTTCTTGGTTAGGTTCTGTAAATAAGCACTTGAAACTATTCATTACCATTGTTGCATGCAGTCTCAGTGGTTATAGGACAGCCAAATGGGTGAATTTTGCTGCAGTAAACTGCTACAGGAAAGATGCATTTGCACTGAATTAAGTGGAGTAGTGTTTTGCTCTGAGTTTCTTTGTCTACATGCCCAACAGTAACCCAAGGCTATATAGAATATACTTAGATGTGAAAATCAGATGTATGAGACAAACTTAATAATTTATTTATAGCAAGAATATTGATACACAGCACGCTATGCACTATGTGAAAGGATCATCTTATGGTGTTCTGGAGCAGCTTGTTCCTAGCTGAAATGCGAACTTTCATCTGTGACAACGAAGTACTGGAACACTACAGCTTTCTCTGAAGTTGGATGCTCTTCCTGAATCATTACAAAATTGTCTGGCAGTCACTGCAAGTGTCAATTGCTGCAATGAGAAGATAACTTAACCTACCTCTCTAATCAGAGAAAGCACACTGGCCCAAGCAAGGGAAATGTCTGAAGCTTTGCCTCATTGCCTAAAATGGATCCTAAAAGTGAATAGATTAAATTTTCAGTACCCGAACAGCACTGCTTGCTTTTCTTACGTCCATTTGCAGCCTCTGGCTGGAGACTGCTGAATTTGGAGAAAAGGAGAGGTGTCCTTAAACTGCAAGGAATAAAAGAAATCTGAAATTGAGTAAGAAACTTTCCAGACAAGAACTTTCATGTGAAGATTATTGCAAAGTCTCTAGAGAAGTGCAGTTTTCGTATCAAAGACTCAAAGCCTCATTTAAAGACAATAGTGTATGCAACAGAAGTTTTTAAATTCACCCGTGAATGCAGCTAATTGATTTTAATCGAACACACCCTTGCTCCAGCGTATATAATAGAAGTGGAAGACTTGTTCCAAAACAGTATGCTAAAGGTATTACTTTAAAGTAACTGCAAAGTCAGATTCTTTCCTTTCCACCTGGACTCAGAACATTTGTGGAAGCCATCCCAAAAACAATATAAGAAGTTGCAGACTTTTTTCCCACCACATAACACAAGGGTCAGACACAAAAATAAAGAGGATATAACATGAAGAAGTATTTGTTCCTTCATTATGATGTGCTGCTTTTTGGCAGCAGTGGAAGTTCAAAGAGAATTACTTTATCTTTAATATGGACATGAGTAATAGATGGCAGAATGTACTGAGACTTATATAGGCAGATTTATGAGGCATGCCAGAAAACAGTGGCCCTATGTGTTTATTTAAAGCCATAGATTTCTGAGCAAGTCTGCAGCAAGGACTAAAGCATTCATTGCCCTCCTTGCGGTAAAATTGTCTCAAGTTTACAAAGGTGAGTGTAGCACCACTGCTTTCTGCACAGAAGAAACTGGAGCCATTCAATAGTCTCAAAGACTCCAACTTCTATATGAAAGTTCTTGAGTCACTAGGCAGCCTTCAGTTTTCAAAGCAAAAGTCTTTCTGTCTGCTTGACTTGGTTGACAGTAGTGAAACAGAGCTCTATAATTACAAACTTCATTACAATAGATTTTTAAGATGGTTTGCTCAAATTTAGATACTTGCCATTTGGTCTGTAAGGGATATAAACTTTGATGTTTATATCCTCTAGTTAGTTAGTAAAAAAAGCTTGTGTGGCTCCAGAAAAACATGCCCTAGGAAAATATGAGAAACATTTTGCATCCCTGAGGAGGAATATAATGTTCAGATGCTGTATAACGAAGAGAGGTGAAACTGGTAGTGGAGTTACTGTGCAGTAAAATATTCAGAACTCATAATGTTTCATGGGGCCAATGCCCCTGGGAAGAGAAATAAACTCTTTTCTATGGCAGAGCAATAAATATTTATACATCATATTGTCCAAAGACCTCCATCAGGGGGACAGAGAAGCAGCTGAGTTTGCAGAAAAGAAAAAGGTGCAATCCTTCTCTTCCACTTACAACCTGAAGATAGAGACAGGCAGAGAAGAAAAGCTTGCTCATGTCCCACTTAAAGAAATGAGCACTTTGGAGAATTTGCAAAGAGTTTGGTTAAGTGGAAGTATTACACGAATGTTGCTTTTCCCTTTCTTTGTCTTAACACTGTAGGAGTAAAGCATATATGGTCTTTGAATCAACACAGCTGACAAATTAGCAAATGTTACTGTCTGATGGAGGGAGAATTGATTGTAATTCACTTTTTTTCCCTGCAGAATCTGAGTGATCTGAGAAACTACTTAACCCTTAAGGAGAGAAGAGGAGGAATCACATCCCTCTTGAGCACAGAACATTAACTTCCCCAGCTTTCCCAGATGCCCGTTGACACAGTCCCATCTTAGAAGACCATAATTGGCTGAGAAAAAGAAGAGAACCAAAGACTTCAGGGAAATCATTCTCACCCACGCAGACTGTGTTAAAGGTATTTTTCAAAAGTACAAGCCTTGTATACTTAAATGCAACACCCATAGCACCTATTCATAAGACACCACATGAAAGGAATAAGTTTCAACTTGATTTTCTACTCTGGGGAGTTTAAGATATCTCCTGAAGACATCAGAACAGCCCAACTACAGTCTTAAGTCAGACCAGTGAGGTTTGGAGATTCACAGAGCATCACAAAAAATGCATCTCCTATTGCAGACATTAGAAGAGACAGTCATTGTAGATCTAGTGACTCTCAAGTGCTCCTCAGATATTAACGAGATTGAGAGGTGCAACGTTTACCTGAGAAAATTTACTCACAATTTACAGATAGGGAAACTGAAGCATTATTATCATGAGCAAGGATTTAAAAATTCATTTCTGATTTTGCAGTCATTGGTAGTTGTTTTCATCCTGAGCCAGGAAATGTATAAAGATATCTGTGAGTCTCAAAACAAAATCAGGTTTAGTTCCTTTTTCTGTTAAGCATGTGAAATTGTCAATAGCAGAATGTTTTGCAGAAATATGTGAATTTAGATGAACTTTTGCTAAAAAAGGTGGACACTGGAAACCACTTTGTTTTCTGTCTAAGTAATCCAGTTTTCTAAGGTGAAGATTTCTGGGGTGGTCCCTCCATACCACAGATTTAGCAGATCACATAGTTTTAAGGTTCCTGCAGCATGGTTGGGAGCACAGAAACTCAGGCTTTAGTGGAAGCCTTTCAATATTTCAATTCTCCACTTTCCCACAGGCTTGAAGAGGTATACCTAACATCTAGAAGAATAAAAAGACTCAGCTTAAACTTGAAAGGCTTTTGGTCTTCTAGGAGCAGCTCAGTAAGATGCAACGAAAACAGGTGTTAGGAAATAATTGGTTAGCTAGTTAGGAAACACGCAGTTTATTTTTCCTTAATTATTTGTAGGGGATGGAAATACACTTTCTGCAGGGGAGCTCAGTATGTGTGGGGATCTTTTCCAGGGACGGACAAAAAATATTAAAATATCAGAATTGCTTTGCAGAACATAAATGTTCCATTTCAGTCTTCTATTCCCTGTTGCTGCTCAGCCTTTGTGGAGATCTTGGCTCCCTGCTTTCTTTCTCTGTGCAATGGTAGACTTTTGAGAATAAAGGACACTGAAAATTCTGGACACAAAAAATAGCAAGTGAAATCACTAGGAGATCCTATTTCACCTCTCAGAGATGTGCACTGGAGTCAAAGACAAGGCTGGGAGGTCAGAGAGAACCCACGGTTGCACTGGGACTACAAGTGCTGAAACTGGGAGAATTGAAGAGAACAGCAGTGAAGCCCTGTTAACCTCCCCAGCAGCCATCAGCCTTCCCAGTTTCTAGAAGAGGGACTCAAGATGGAGTAATCCTCAGATTTAGGCAGGAAAAAATGGGGACATGTTTTGAAAATGCTTAAATTTTACAAGTGCCAAAAGAAATAGCCAGATACACACTGGTTCCAGGGTGGTGAGGGTTGCAGGGCCTGGTAGGACTATGGAAGGAGGGGCTGACCATCACCTTGGGTGGCCTGGGGTTGCTTCAGGCGCTACAAAAGAGAGGCCATCTCTGGCATTTGGAGCTTTATTATAATATATGTGAGTATTTATTACCCTGAGCAACACATCCACATTTCTTCCTGGCAAGACGCTACCCTCTTCTGAGGTGTGGGAGGCTTTCAGCTGGGTGGGGTTAATGTGAAGCAAGTGCAATTCAAAGGAGAATTCTAAATTAAAGTCTACTCTAAAACACTTCTTAAAACCCTGAGTCATTAGAGGCTGAATCACATTATTCCTATCAGCAAGATCTCTTCTCTAACATCATCCTCTATTTACTGTACGTCATTTCATGATCCTGGTCAAACTGCATCTTTTTCTTGAACATGAAGAATCCTAGTCATTAGGATGAGTTTAACATGTACTGAGCTTTATTTTCTGATGCTAGCTAGGAAACAACAGTCCAAAATCATGTATTTACTTATCTGCACACAAAAGAAGCTTTTCCTAACAAGCAGGTCAAATAATAAGCCTCGTTTTCTGGTTTTCACATTTCACTTACTTGCTGAAGCTCAAGGCTGGCTGTTACAAGGGCAATTCTAAAAGTCAAAAGGTTACAGAATAAAGCATCACCCTTAAAAATTCATCATTTATCTGTCGAACAGTGACCTCTTGGTGACTCTCTCTTAGCTACAAAGCCATTGATTGCATGGCCCTTCATCCTCCTTCTGGAAATCCCATAAACAAGTCAACTCTGAAATGCTAGAACAACATTTAACATGCAACTTTCATCACATATTAAAATAATGATGTAATATTCGATTAGATATTAGACTAATTACCACATAATTAGCTCTTTCCAATAGTTCATCATATAAGATTCGGGATAAATTATTGGGAAAATACGTTATTTAATTAATTTTCAAAGGTTTTAAAATTTGTCTATATAATGTATACTTATCTAAGTATATATAATTTTATGCTTACTAATATGACAGGTAGTATTTTAAAGAGATAAGCTCCTCCAGTCCAGATATGTCTATGAATTATATTTCCTTTAGGCATAGAGCTATGTTGGAATCGCTCTATGGATTAGAAAGTTTAAGCAAACTGAAAGATAAGGATCAAAATTAAATTGCAAATTACTTCAATTCGTTTGTTTCAGTGATTAGAGAGAAATAGTCAACAGTTTAGTGCTGCTTATGACAAAACTGCTCAAAGGGCACAATTAATGATGAAAAGTTTAGGAATTAGAACTGAACTTCCTGCTCAGAGAAAATACCCAAATTTTCAACCAAAGAACTCTTTTTACAGTCTGGATGATGAAAACTTCAGTGACAAGTTATATCTCTGATGCAATACTCCTAAGGGACCTGAAAGTCAAGCTAGGCTCTTAGACATCACCTTCTGCAGAGGAAGTTCTTGAATCAAAACAGATATCTACATTACAGAGATGTGGCCTCATTATCATTACTGTACCCCCTCTTTTCTTTTTAACACCTGTTAATTCTGGGGATGATGAATAAGAGGAAGTCTGGGACTGAATTCCAAACCGTAATATAAGTTCATGTGGTATTTGCTAATAGTAGCCCACAGTTCATAGCATCACTGAGACAGACCCTACATCCCAAGCTAGTTTACAACCACATTGCACAGAGTCCCTTGTTCTAGTCAGCCTCTTAACTGAGAAAGTTATATTAGAATTGAACTTTTCCCTGATCACAGTTAAAGCACTCCTGGGGCACCGGGGAGATAAAACTGCAAAGAGTAGTCCTGCTGGATCTTTAGTGTGGAAATTACAGTGTTGGAGCTACTCTATCAATTCAGACAGCAGCTGGCCTCTGGCAATATTTTTTTCCTTCAGATTAATTAACTTTTCTCCTCAGCCTCCTGGTTACAGGCATGATCATAAAACCTGTGCATGTTAGCAGAAGTTGCACCAGATACTGTTCACCCAGCCAGCTGTGTAGGGGTGATTTTCTACTTCTGAACAATCTTTTCTGATGTTTCTGAGAGGCAGGAGACTTTGGTGCTGAACATTAGAATGGTCAGATCTCAAATGACTGAGCTGAAAGCCTGTCAAATCTTTCCATTCACCTAAGAATTTATCCCTTCTGGGCATTATGGTTTCATAAGAAGCAAAGCTGTCATTCTGTAGAGTCAAGTTGTCATTTTCAGAAGTCAGAAACAACCTCCTAACAACACCAGGTGAGGATTTCACACGTTGCTTCAGGGAAAGCTCACCTTCTGTTTCTTCACCTCATTGACAATATATATCCTAGATTCTTAGGCTGATAGACTATTTCCTTTAAGAAATCTCCTCGCTTCAGTAAGGCCTTGTTGGGCTATGGTCTCACTATTCTTCAAGATTATTTTTTTTTTTTTATAAAAAAAACCCCAACTTTTATTCCTATATTAGTGAAAAATACTCTTCTTTCAACAAGGTATGATATCATGATGCAAATGTATAAGCTATGGTGAAATTTTGTTAGTACCTTTTAACTATTAGCTTGATATTACTGAATAGTTTCAGCAGCAATCCTCATGAATGTGAACAAAGCTGGCTGTGACTAAGATTTATAAATAACAAAACTGCTTCAAAAAACAGTCTTACCTTCCAAATTTCTATAGAACTGCTTCCTTCTTTCACTCTCAACACAACTTTAACTTGCTCTTATGCAACACTAAATCCTAAAAATATATACTCAGATAACAGAGATTGTTCACCATTTGAATTTTAAACCACTGTGCTGATTGAAGCTGATGAGAACCTTGAAAATATAGACTACTTCTGGCAAAGATGGGACCAGACCTTGGACATAATGATTACATGCATTGCCTCAATTGCATGATGTTGTTCAGTATTCCTCTAGCATTACACAACTGCTAATGCTGTATTCTTTAGATCAAGGTAACATCCTACCTTTTCTATTACTTTCCTGGGACTTCTGGATGCATTACTCTGGCTCTTGAAGCAAAAATAGCAGCTGAAATTAGTAGAGATAACTGCAGAAGAGTACTTAATGGTGTAAAATTTGGGGACACAGCTATTGTACCTAACCTATAGAGATACCTACACCAGTTCTTAGAAAATTTCTTGGACACCCCTGATAAATAACAACTGGAGGGTTTGTGGGAGAAAAAGTCACGGGATAAAGCCTGTCCCTTATATAGAATCATAGAATAGTTAGGGTTGGAAAGGACCTTAGGATCATCCAGTTCCAACCCCCCTGCCATAGGCAGGGACACCCTACACTAAACCATGGCACACAAGGCTTCATCCAGCCTGGCCTTGAACACTGCCAGGGATGGAGCACTCACAACCTCCCTGGGCAACCCATTCCAGTGCTTCAATACCCTAACAGGAAAGAATTTCTTCCTTAGATCCAATCTAACCCTCCCCTGTTTACCTTTGAACCGAACCCATTACCCCTTGTCCTGTCACCACAGTCCCTAATGAAGAGGCCCTCCCCAGCAGCCCTATAGGCCCCCTGCAGATACTGGAAGGCTGCTANAAAAAAAAAAAAAAAAAAAGCCAAACAACCCAAAATAACCAAACAAAAAAATCCCAGAACACTGAGGGCAACATAAACCCCACATTCATGAATAGGTCAATATCAAAGATCATCTCTAGATCAAAACCTGGAAAATGCAAAATTTTCAGATTAGTATGCAAAATAAAACATCAGTGTAGAGAGTGGATTTATATGATTACGCTATGAATAATTTATTAGCAGAAGAAATACAATTAGCTTTTAAAAATGATCTAACTACTAAGCTCATGTTTAGCAAGTCTAACATATAGTAGCATCGGGACGTAAAAGTCCATAATGCAAAAGAAATTAAAACAATGCCTTTAGGAGACCAGCTGCCTTATTACTAAGGGGGAAAGGGCAGTGGATTAGGCAGGTTAGATCATGCCCAGAGAGGTTAACTTGTCTGTAGTCAATACCCTTGCATTTGCAGGTGTGCCCTCAATTGACCTTTTTAATATGTGCAACCCTTACTGGAAAACCTTATTTCAGAAACACTAAGCTCCAGTTGTTTGAAGTGGCTCTGACTATGGCAAAGCATTCCTTAAACTCATAGGGGGTTTATTTGGTGGGAGGATGCACAAGAGCTGAAATATTTTTCATGAGAGAGGCTTTTCTGTGCTTCCAGTAGATAGATATCAGAGGGCTGAATCAGACAGAAGATAATCGATGCTATAGCTGGCATACTAAATCAATACATTACTGGCAACTGTAGCTAGTTTTAGCTGAAACTCTGCTTTCCAGAGCAATCACTCCAAGTCCTGACTTAGTCATTTTCAGGATGAAATTGCATCAGGCTCTTAATCTGTATCGTACTGGTTTGATGTTCGCCAGACTGATACTGATAGTAATTTCCTAGGAGGCTGACATCTGTGGACCGATACTACTCAAGAAGGGAGCAGGGCAAGTGCAAATGGACAAGAGCTTGCTGTGGAGAAGCCTTCTAGTTGGTGTTTTATTTCTTCCCTGTATCCTATTTCTGCAGATGGCTTATGTAAGGGAACACAGACAGTGCTTACCTACCCTTTGGTATTTTAAAAGTACTGTGTATTCGTAATAGTTCTTTTAAGAACGAAGAGTGCCACCGCTAAGTGACATTATGAACAAGAAGCCAAAAGCTGATACAACAATTCAAAAGCATACAAATTAAAGTCGATTGTCAAATGGATTTTCCATTCCATTACAAATGTCAGGATTGAAAAATTTTGACACACAAAAGATCATATTAAATATTCATATTAAAATAAGTGGGGGCAAACTCAAAAAATTATCCAAACATTGTGCAAAATTAATTCTGGAAACAATAAGCTTGCTGAAAATGTTTAAATCCAAATATGTTGTGGACATTTGGATCCTTCTTTGGTTCCTTTCATTTTCTATTTCAAAGAGCAGCTGTATTTTAAATAAAGCAAAACATTTTATGAATAATATGTCAAACACAAAGCATTGCTTTGCTATGGTGTTCTGTTACTTTTCAATTTTTATTGTTACCAGTATATAATTTTTATTTATTCAAATAAAATAATGTGTTTTTTATTATCTATTCAAATAATTTGTCATAATTAAATTTGCCAATGTGAAATAGCTTTAATAAAAACTTTCAACCTTATCTAACAACCCTTTAAATTCTCCATTACAGTTCTACTGTCTGGATTAGTAATAGACAGAACTATTACAACATTTTTGCTCTCTGGTGACTATAACCCCAGATGCACTCATTTAACACAGGTCTTCTCACTGAGTAGCAGTGGACTTCTGAGTTTGGCTTTTGAACAGTTTGGATACTTCTGCACGCCCAAGTAAAGGAGAGCCAGCGGACAGTACCTGGCACAAAGGGCTGTGTCGCACCGACTAGCTCACTTCTAAGTTCATTAGGGCTATTGCCACGCCAGAGCAGACTTGCTGCTCCATCACTACACAGTACTTGGTCCTCTGTCTCCTGCCCTGTGGGGCACCTCTCATGCCCATTTCTATTTGGGGCTGAGACACTGGTTCAAAACATATTAAATGGTGCTGCAGACTACCAGGGTACTATCTTTAGCTTGTGCTTAGCTGCTCTCTGGCCCTCCTTTACACCACAATATAAATCCTGTTATCTGAGCAAGACACAGGTCTTGGGAAGTGTGACAATTTAATTAGTGGGAATGAGTGTGAATTTCTTCTTTTTCTCTTAAAGAATAGAGATGAGGGCAGCTGTATCACTACATGCACAACACAGTGTGCCTTTATTCCCCAAATTTACTTCACCTGTATTAGAAAGCTCTGTCAATAGAAAGGCAGCCAGCACAGTCTTAGTGGCAATATTTGTTTGGCACACAGTGTTCACTGTTGCCTATTTGTGTTGATGTTTTTGTTCTCACTCAGCTGTGGGAAGATGTCTCCACGTTTTGTGTACTTCTTCTGTCCCGTACTAAGATTTTTTTCATATTCAGTGCTGTAAACAGCTCATTCTTCACCCTTTTCTCAAAGTACAGTGGCATTTCAGAGCCACATTTGCAGTAGCTTGATCTTTTTCATCCCTTCAGCTCTTCCTTTTCACACCATTTCCAGACTCTTTTGCAAGCATAGATATAGCACTATTCAGCAATTGCTCATCTGTCCAATTTAAATAATGTTGCATACCAAATGTACTTGATTAAAAAATCAAGTTAAACTCCACTGGTAGAATGCCTTTTCTAATTCTTTGTCCATTTCAAATATGTGCGACTCATAGCTGTATGCTACAGCTGTGTCCTTGCACATCTTAACAATTACAATTTGTAGGAGTTGTAGGTGCCTGTGAACTCACCTGAAGCTATTTTGTTTTAGGATGAATAAGGCATTATTCATAAGAAGTTTTCACTAGAGCTGCTGAAGTAGCAGCTTTGGAAAAGTAGCTGAAGGCATGGGATGGAGTTCTCCTTAAACACTGCATAATAGCTTCAAGAGTGAAAAAGGACACAATGTGCTATGATCCAGATTTTGAACTGAAAGTACCCAAGACATAAAGGCAGCTAAGTAACATGGATGTAATGAAGAGAAGGCACAGCAAGTAGAATTAAGGAAATTTGATCATAGCTCACAATAACTCACATGAGGAAATGATTTCTGATAGCAGAAACTTTTATCTAGTAGGAAAAAAGTCATCAAGACATGCAGTCATTGGAAACTGAAGCTGTGTAAACAAGGGCTGCAAATAAGAGGCATTTTATTTATTTTATTGTATTGTAACAGATCATTAATCACTAGCAGAGTTTACACAGAGACATTGTGGATTGTTTGGTGAGTCTGTCTTAACAGTGACTCATACCATGGTCCTTTCCTCTTGACACAATTTTTCACATCTAGGCTCCTGCCTTCAGTGCACTCTGATATGTAAACAATAACTCAACGTTTATCCAGTAACTCTGCTGCACATTTATGAATTTTAATCAGCCATTGACACACTTACATGAAGTGAAACAAATGAGCAGCTTTGACAAATGAGATTTTTGCCTAGAAAGGGTTTTAGATTCATATTAATATTCAGTTCCTCTCTAGGACTCCTGACATCAACTGTGTTTCGGCACTTGTATGGCTGTCTTGAGTCTAGATGATTATTTTCTATTGCCCAAACGGGGAGCCCATTGTGCTAAGCATATAATAAAGAGACAGCTGCTGTTTCTGAGAGCTCACAGTCTGAGGCAGAGAGAACAAATGGCTGGTAGATGAGGAAATAAGCTTGAATTTCATTCAGCAAGGTAAGAAGTACTGTTGATATATTAGTTAACTAGCTGTTGAAGCCACATAATTGGACTCTGTTCCAAAGATGAAGAAGATTTCTGCATGTAACATGGTCCTCACTTTTTGGATCAGATTTTTTTACAAGCTGTGCCTGGTTTGTTAGCTAATGTAATTTTCCCTCTTTTCCCTCTGCCACTCTGAATCACTCCCTGACCAAGCCTCCCTCAGGTAAAAGTCTTTGTGCCTTTGATTATTTTATGGCATTTGCTGCATCCCAGTTTTCATCAGAGGTCTTTCCCAGCAGACTAGCAGTCCCATGAATGGAATCAGCAGGGAGGCTCTTCATTATCGCAATTCTGGCATTGAAGTCTCTGTACTTTTATCACTGTACTGGTATCAATTATTTGGAGCCACATTAAATAAATGAAGTCACTAACATGAATATGTCATGCCCAATTCATACAGAGGCTCATGAACTCTCTGTAAAAAAAACACCTCTCTTTTATGCCTGCTGCTTCCCTTATGAATTCTTTGTAAGCTCTGACCTTAGACATTTCTCAATCATTGCAAGAATGCTTAGCTCAAGATTGAGTACACATCCATTTTAAATGGGTTGAGGGGTGCAAAAATCATGAGAAAAGCAGATGGCATCAGAAAAAAAAAGACTTTTCAAAGAGGGTTCAATGACCTCCATATAGATAAGACATGTTAAAGTCACTGACTTCTTTTTAACTCAGCACTTGCGTATATATATATTTAGTATTATATAATGTGCTTGTAAGGGCAAAGCCTATTCAGCATTTGACCTACAAAATTTATTGTAGAGTTCTGACTCACCTTCCTTGGGTGTAGCCCAGAGTCACCATAATACCAGTAATGACAATGACATGGGACTGAATTGGCCAGTGTCCTTTGGTTGTTCAATGGGTCACAGCAGCATACTGATTGTAGTTTTCTGCAACTTAAAGACAATCTTATTTATTTATTGATTCTACTGAATCAGAAATAGGTGTGGCAAAGCTTATTTTTGAGAAAGAAAAAAGGAATCAAGAACTGTCTGGGATTTGGAGTATTTTTCTAAAACATTTCTAACCATAACTATCATATTTTGGTCTTAAGTAATAAAAAATGCAAATCTCTGATACTATTAACTTCAGAAACCCTAAAGTTAATTCATTTTGCTTGTAATTCTGACCTGTTTGAAAAGAGTAGGAAAAATATAGAACTGTAATGGAAAGGAAATCTCTTGGACATATCTTTGCACATACTCAGAATAAAAAATCCCTGGAACCTTTGAGCCTACTGAGAGTAGAATTGCACATAGATGGAATGAGCAATGGGAAATGCTTTGTGGGAGTGTCTGCAAACTCCAATTCAGCCACAGTTGAACAGGTTTCAGCCTCTCTTCCACTAACATTAATCAGAGTGGCTTTTATTTAAAGGCATGTTGGAGAAAGAGTATTCTAAACTCAAATACACACAGACTTCACTCAAACCTGCCTGAAAACTGTTTTCTCTGCTTATAATTCAGACAGTCAAACTGGCAGCAGAAAGAATGGCATGTTTCTTAGGTGGACAATTACACACCCAAAATAAGGAAGATTATACAGGTAGAAAACATAATTAAACTAAATAGAGCTTGTAAATAAGCCCTGTCTGAATACAATCTAATGGAACGATAATGCAGCCTGTGCCCCATGTTCCGATAGGCATAGATGCTTAATTCTTCTGCACTCTCCTTCTGCTGAAATTTACAGGGAAAAATCCTGTCTTGTTACAGACAAAGACAAAAGCATCAACCTCAAGATTTTGGAGGGAGTGCAATGAGTTAGATCTGTGACTTCACTAGCACTACTGGGGATATGCAAGTCTGAGCAGTGCCAGTTAAAAAAAAATGTTTGCATCTTTGCGAAACTAAAGCAGTAAAACCCCACAGCTGTTCAAAATTTATCAGAGAAATAGGGGGTAGGGTGGAATTCAGATTAGAAGTATGCAGCCAGTGATGAATAAAAAGAAGAAACTTGGCTCCTTCTTGGAACTCTTGAGTTTGGGTGCTTTCTGATTTTATGTAAAAAAAAATCTTAAAAGTAAAGTGAACTGAGAAACCAATTATTCAGATATTCTGAAAAAAACCTTGACGGCTCCATCAGCAACAGGAACAATTTCAAAGTTAGCACATCCCCTGAGAATTTCTAACCAGATCATACCAGGTATCAGTGTTCTTTGTTCCGGAAGGGGAACCAAAGCACAGAGAGAGTATTTATCTCAGTCTTATGTCATATGGTAGCCAACTGCAAAATCTTAAAACAAGTGGCAGCAATCCTGTATTTCCAGTTTACCATTTTCTTATCTCTGGATCATACTCTTTCTGTTTAATGTAATGTAATGTAAATATACAATACTTGGACAGTGGGCATTTCATCATCAGTAAAGCCATGTTTGATCGCATTAATCCTGTAAAGTTGCCCAACCACAATGGACATATCACTGCAAAGTTTTATTGAGGTTTGGGGTTTTTTTGACAGTCTCTTTGCATGTGTTGTCCAGTATGATAGCTATGGGAGATGTAGCAGTTCTTCATCTAATGTGCATTCCTGGTACCATCATGCTATTTCATGATGTAAGAGTGTCAGGTTTACACTCACAATGACAGAAAATAGTATTGTGCTGCTATTCAGGAGAAAAATCAAAAGACATACGAGTCAAGTATGCATCTCACTCATCAGAAATTGTGGGTTTCTCTCATTTTGGATATGTTTCCACATATTCCTAAACTATTCATTATCATTTTACTGTATGACTGCCCCTCAAATGCTTGTCATCACTTCAGGGGCAACCCTGAAATCAACCTTCTGAAATCCATGAATTAAAGCAATCAGATAAATGCAATGTGATGTAATAAATATGGAATGACACATCTGACTGTTGGCAAAGGCAAAAAAGAATTTTCAAAAGACCTTACTGCAACGCAGACTGTCACCTCCATTTGTTTCTGATTGCTATCACACTGTCCAGATGCAAGGATTGAGAATGAAACTTGAATTTGGTGCTAGAAGTCCACTGTAACATTAATCACTTGAAATAATAATGTCTTGCTTCTGATTCTTTGGAAAATGCTGCACTTAACTTCCAAACTGTTGCTTTCAGAAAAGGCTAATTCAGAGTTGGGTACGTTAATGTCAATGTCCTATAAAAGTGCCAGTTAAAAAAAAATGTCAGCAAAGACATTTTTTAAGCCTGTGTCAGCACAAAAGGGTGCCTCAGTTGTTTCATCTCACAACAGCTGCATGCTTTCATTGACATTTGTTGCCCTCTCTTTGTGCACTCATCCTAACCTCATAGGTTATTTCCTGGCCTCCCTTCTGTGACCTATGACCGATGATGACCTTTAGCTGGAGAATGTGACATTTTGTTCTCCTCTGGCTGACATGTTATGCCCTCATTATTCAAAGGTATGTGAAAATAATGACCTGTACCGACCTCTCAGTTTCCTTTCGTTTATTGGTCTACACTTGGTGCTTGTTCAGCAGATTGCTGTGATTAGGTGGTGGGGTGTACAATTTCTTTTGAAGATGGAAGCTCATGAATTGTATCAACATTTTAGCTCTTTATGTCTGTTGCTCCATTTGAGGAGCAGGAGATGAGGTGGTGCAGCTGGGGGAAGATGGTTCAGGGTTAGCGTTTCAGTTTAGTTTGGGTGTTGGGAGCATCTTCACAAGGCTGGCTGACGCAGCCAAAGGCCTGTGGTTGTATGGAGCATTAGTTGAGTCCCAGGATGGATATCTACCTTAGGGCATCTTAACTGGTACATGATGCCTGTGCATAAGCTACTGATTCAAGTCCTCAGTTCTCAATCATATGAAAGAATGGACAACTAAACAACCTTAGAATTCAAAATAGGAGAGACTACACCTTCCCTGTTGTGACCGCAATGGAAACACAGTCACAGTTACAAGAAATACATTATTAGTCTAACATGCTAACAGTGCTTCCTTGGGTAAGTTGATTTTTGCATTTCAAATGGTGTAAGTTTCAGTGTCCTTCAGAAATGCAAGCCTGAACACATGACATTTTTTCAAGAAGTAGATTTTCTGTCCCGTGAGACGCACCTTCATTGACTATAGTAAATATTTCAAATGCTGAAAGTCTAAAGAAGGAACTAACCACTTTTGTGTGGGAGATTGTGATACTAATTAAGAGTTTAATGAAGACCTAGCCAGCATGAATATTTAAACCCCCTTTCTTTGAAGAAAAGATGGTTACTTGAGGTCAGGGATGAGGGCATGTATGGAGCAGCATAAGGAACAGATGGCTGCTAAAGACAATTTCTGACTATAAATAGTCCCTATTAAGAAAATAGAAATAATCAATTAGGGACTTAGCTCTGCTTCCTGATGCACAGGAGTGGAACAACAGAAGAAAATGTTAACACATATGTCAGTGTATGTTTCTGGCTGAGAAAGAGATAACAGGCCCTTTCTCACTAAAAGGTGGGAAGATGCACTGGGTCTGAAGGTTAAGATGGAAGATTATCAGCAGCAATTTGGAAAAGGTTCTAGGTATTCAGTATGCAGGCCAGGAAATGTACTGAAAATCAGGAGCAAGATTTTGACCTTGCCTAAGCACTCTGTGCAAACTAATACAGAAACTAGGGGAAAGTCATAGTGATAGCCAAGTTTACTGGCAAAAAGAGATTATTCACTCCCCCCCCTCCCCCCGCCCCAACCCCCCTCCCTTGCAGGTTGTAAAGAACTTCAGGTCAAAACATATCCACTCAAGGTGCAAAAAGTGGTAATAACTGATACCCAGACCTCAACTTGCAAACTTGTAGGTTTGACCTGGACATTTGGGCCTTCAGGGCAGACATGTATCCTGAACTGTAACCCAGTTAAATAACCCATTAAACATTCAGGCTGACACTTTAAGTACTGCAGTGTAGTGGAAACAAGTCTCTAGGTTCAAATTTGAGATAGTGTGGTTTTGGGTTGAAATGGAAGAGTTAGTATTTTATCCAATGAAGAAAAGTATTTTATCTATCTTGATAGAAAATGTTGTCTATAAATACTTCTACATAAACAGCCTAACTATGGTAATGGCTTACCATAGGTATACGTCTTCATCTAAAGACAGCATAACTGAAAAATTTTGAGAGTATTGTTCTCTATCTATGTCGTGGTTTAAACCCAGCCATGCAGCAACTTCACTCACTCAGGCCCCCTTTTCTTGCCCTCCCCCTACTCCCAGAGGGATGGGGAGCAGAATCAAAAGAATGCAACTCCCACAGGTTGAGATAAGAACAGTTTAGTAACTAAGGTATAACACAGATCACTACTGATACCAATATAATAATAATAATGATAAAGGAAATAACAAGGGAAGAGAATACAGCACCTCACCACCTGCCGACCGATAACTTACCCCACCGAGCACCAACCCACACCTCCTCCAACCCTGCAGCACCCCAGCCCTTCCGGGTAACTCTCAGTTACATCCTTGGCATGATGTGCTATGGTATGGAATACCTCTTTGGTCAGTTTGGGTCAGGTGTCCTGTCCCTGCTTCCTTCTGGCTTCCCCTCCTCCCTGGCAGAGCCTGAGACTCACAAAGTCCTTGATCAGAGTAAACATCAGTATTATCAGCTCTATTCCCAGGCTAAGTCGAAGCACAGCTGCACCAGCTACTAAGAAGGAGAAAAAAATGACTGCTACTGTTGAACCCAGGACAACCTACCAATATCATTTTTGTCCTGCTTGGACTCAGCTTTGCTGCATCAGTCCCAGCAGCAGATCTGGGCAGAAGGCTGAGACCCAAGAATGACAGAAAGAAATGGCATCTATGATATGTCACATCTATTCTGTTGCTCATTTCACAAATGCCCCTGGTATTTCATTTCTGAGGGCTAGCTACTGATGGATTAATAGAAGGAAAAATAAGAGCATATAAATGGATCCTCACTGGTGCCAGGCAGTCCTCCTGTCACTGACCTGACAGTGCCCCAAACCCTGTTGCTGAGCAGGGCTTTTACAAGAATCCAGTTGTTCTCTTTTGGCTGACAGTAATCTTCATATAATTTGTCCCTGGAATGCTTTTAAAAGGATTCAGCTGAAGAATACACACGCTTTTACATGTGACCCAAGCCCAGATCAGATGTCAGATTGCTTATGACCAATCAAATAAATATAAACCAACCATGGCAACATAATTCTGGAAGGTCTTGAAGGAACCTTGTAGAAATATTTTTATCAAGTGCCCAAAAGATTGTGATGCATGAAATCATAAGCTGCTTTTGACAGCTTTGGCCAAGAAAGGCAACTTGTTTGTATGGCAAGAACATGAGTCTAGGAGGAGGATAGCACTAAGGTAAATTTTTAAACCAAGAGCATGTTTAGACTTTATTATCTTTGTTTTTTCCCCAGAAGCACAGTCTCAGAAATACTCTGTTTTTCTTCCCCTCCATCTCATTTGCCTCTCATTGTTCAGGAGCTCATAGGGTTTCACTCCTCCCAAGATCCATAAATCAGATGATTAACTTTCAGTTCAAGACTGTTTTATATGAGCAGAAGAAATCTAATTGGAATACAATCACCCTCCTACTGCTTTTCACAGCTTTCTTTGCATCTCAATGTGATCTGAATTTCAGATGTCTCTTTCTGTGAGATATTTATTTTTCCCCATCATACACTGAATCCAATTGTACTGCTATCTTTTTCTGCCCTTTTAAGTTCTGGCTGTAAATTAACCATTATTCAACTGAAATAAGTTCCTTTAGAGTTCATAAAAAGTATTGCAGCATGATAGCTTCCAGAATAGTTCTACAGGAACAAACTGGCTAATCCTCTGAATATGAGGGGTTAATATCAGTTTCATCTTCCCCTCTCTCAACATGGGTGCTCAGGGGAGAAGCTGTTTTGTAAGGTGGGGTACTGGATTGACTGAAGGAACAGGAAGGCTGGAAATGCAGAACATCATCTGAGGGCACTGGATGAACTCCAGATACAGGAATCTTCACATCATACTTATGGTTACTTGCTTTGATTTATGCTGATAGAGATTTAGTACAGCTGAAAAATCCTGCTGATTACAGACCAACTGTAGCCCTCTGATCTGCTGGCTTATATTACTGTTCAAAAAGAGAAAGTCAAAACTTTTCTTATTAACTGAGCATTTAAGGAAAATGGCAGCCTGAGTGCTGAATATTAAGATGCTTCCTTTAACCATGCAACCCACAAGCAGCAAAAACTTTTCTTTAATTTCTCACCTCCTGCACTCTAAGCCTTCTCCAGATCAAACAGTACACAAACATGCTTGTGTACTCACTACACATTAAATACTTGCATTTCTTCTCAGACGCTGTTGTTGCAGTGATTTGTGTATGTATGTGCTACAGATACTAACCAACCTGAGAAAAAATAAACTTTAAATCTAACCACTTTTACATATCCAGATGTTAAATGAAAACGATTTAATCATTACCACACAATCATGAACAGATGCTGAACACAACAGGCATGATTCCTAAGACAATATGAGATCTGCAATGTAGTGCACCTTTCTGCACACATCCCAAGTCATTTGCACTGAGGACTTCTCAGAAAGCATGACAGCTTCCAAATTCTCTCCTCTTCCATGATACCAGGGTGCCATTCAGATTGACACAGAAAGGTACATGCCTGGATTTCATTCTGATGTGAAGCCCAGACATGGCAAGTTTCCAGCTCCATGTCCTACAGTTTAGACATAGCCTATCAATCCACTAAACAACTGAGTGTCATTTAACTAACTATATACCAAGCCCTGCTTTTCTTCTCATATTTTCAGCAGTCCTACCTGCCTCAACAGAGCTACTTGTACAAATATCTTGGGGAATCTGACCTGACTAGTGTTAGAACAAAACCTAGCAACCAGTTACTTCTGAGTTTGAAATGTAATGTAGACGTTGAAATGTAGTTCTAATCTAATATAAAATTAATTATTAAAATGATTAATCCATTAAATAAATACGTCTCAATTCACAGCTGGTTGTGAATCAGGCAGGCCAATTAATCAAAAAGTAATAGACAACTCATTTTCTGGGCCTTTACCTGCATCCTTTTACATTGGTGGAACTTTTCTCACTTATGTTTTTAGCAGTCTGAGGGAAAGGAGGATTTGACTTAATGTAGCAATTACATTGACATGATATGGCACTTTTTTGTGTTTTCATTCAAAAGAGCTTTTTTGTGTCTGAATTTTTGTGTAGTTACTTTCCAATGTAGTGAAGAACCAACAGTGGGGACTAAGATGGTATTTATCTCATCTTACTTTAGGTATCTTTAGTTTAAATGTTCAAATCTGAACAAATCACTAAAGGCTCCCATTAGACTTTTATTTAATGGGAAATTAATCTGGACAAATGAAGACTCATGTTTTTCCCACTACTAAATGAAACCAAGGTTGCTTAACTCATATGTAGAGATCTACATTTAATCAGACTAACCCCATCCATGAGTCTCTTTTTGAATCTTTCTTCCCTGTTGACTGTAGTAGTGTTATGTGTAGTGTTATGTGATAATGTCTGCACTGATGCTCCACTAGCCATACTGGAAGAGACCTTTTGTTCAATATTCTCTTGGCTCTTAGTAATCCATTAAATGGGGATGTCATGGGGATACAGTCTTAGGGCAGCCTCACTTTCTCTTTCTTTCTTTCTTTCTTTCTTTCTTTCTTTCTTTCTTTCTTTCTTTCTTTTTTCTTTCCTTCTTTTCTTTTTTCCTTCCTTCCTTCCTTCCTTCCTTCCTTCCTTCCTTCCTTCCTTCCTTCCTTCCTTCCTTCCTTCCTTCCTTCCTTCCTTCCTTCCTTCCTTCCTTCCTTCCTTCCTTCCTTCCTTCCTTCCTTCCTTCCTTCCTTCCTTCCTTCCTTCCTTCCTTCCTTCCTTCCTTCCTTCCTTCCTTCCTTCCTTCCTTCCTTCCTTCCTTCCTTCCTTCCTTCCTTCCTTCCTTCCTTCCTTCCTTCCTTCCTTCCTTCCTTCCTTCCTTCCTTCCTTCCTTCCTTCCTTCCTTCCTTCCTTCCTTCCTTCCTTCCTTCCTTCCTTCCTTCCTTCCTTCCTTCCTTCCTTCCTTCCTTCCTTCCTTCCTTCCTTCCTTCCTTCCTTCCTTCCTTCCTCCCTCCCTCCCTCCCTCCCTCCTTTCTTCCTTTTCCCTCCCTCCCTCCCTCCCTCCCTCCCTCCCTCCCTCTTTCCTTCCTTCCTTCCTTCTCTCATCCACTCATACATAGTGTGGACGAGTGTCACTTATGCAAATAAGTTCCAAGCAGAGTTGCTTGTCATTAGCAGAGACAACTCTAGAAGCAAAACCAAACAGAATTTATCAGTGAGAACTCTATCATTAAGAAGTTTTGTTTGTATCCCTGCAGTGATTCATAGTGCACTTCACTGTTTTCTGCCTACCTCTGCATGTCTTTTTTTTGTTCCCAAAATTAAAAAAAATATCATTTTGGATCCCTTTTCTCCAGTTACTGGTTTTATTGATATCATATGAGAAAGATAGTTTCAGATGCTGTCAAACTGGTAGCACAAGAGAAGGATTTCATGGATGTCATCTTCTTCCAAACACTGATAGAGCACACAAAGCAAGTGAGACAAAAGCATTACTGGAAGAGAAAAAACAAGACAAGAAGCTACAGATTGATTGTAATGAAGTAAAACTGGATGACTGTCAGCACTTATGCTTTATTTTTGCAGGGAAAATGTATACACATACATATAACCTGAATTTGCTGAGCGTGTCCTACTTGAACCTGAGGATAAGTTTATACAACACAGTACGTAGACATACCTGCATTACTGGAGACATCCCATGCATCTTAGCTGAGTGTTATCCCAGAAATATCAGGAGAGCGTGCTGATGTACTTGTAATTCCCTGATAGCTGAACTGCCCTAGATAACTCTGTATTAAACTGCTTCATACTGCCATACACTCTGCAACTGTCTCTCATTTCCTGCTGTCTTTGTTTGAAGTCTCCTTTATAATTCATTGGTTCTAACACTGACCATCCAGACCACATCAACTTAAACAAAGCCACCATTAAAGGTCTCAAAGGTCCAGACCCTGCCCTATTTCCTGACAGAAATGGCCAAACTTTTAAACTGTGAGCAGCACAGAGTCTTTGGTTTCTTTCAACTGCTGAAGGAAAGAAAATGACCTATCATCCATGAAAAATTCAAGCACAGCTTTAAAAACATTAGCCACACAGAAATACTTGTGTTATATAAAGTGTTCATCATGAAACAGTGGGAGATCTGTCTGAAACTAGCAAGAATTACAAAACCTCCCACTCTGAAGGTGAAAGGAGAAGCAAGGTTATAATTATATAAATGACTATGGGTGAAACAGTTGCTCTGTACAGAGTGTGGGATACAGCTACCCTCAAATACTTCTTCGAGACAGCTTTCCTGAAGCCAACGGTTTGGGGTTTTTTGGGGTTTGTTGGTTGGTTTGGGTTTTTTTGCATGTTTGTTAAAGTTCCAGTCACTTCTCTGGGAAGATTTCCACGAGGGGGTACACCCCACATGTATTCTTAGAGCAAGGGATTCAGCTAATCTCTAGCCTTAACCTGATTCACCCTCTCTGTACATCCTCACTCTCTTTATCCCTCACTTCATTGATGTGGTTCTTAGTATGAACCCGTAATGCCTGCAGAAGAACTGGACTACAGGGTTTCTATGTTTTTAGGCTCCACAACCCTATTTACCCAGAGTAAATTAGGATTATAGTTCATTCTTCTGGGACATGTGGCAACAGAAACAAACAAAAATATGACCTTTGAAGGGTTCTAAACTCCAATTGTATCTTACATCAGCTTGCCTTAATTGACTCAAGAACCATACAAACACATAAATATGGCACTTGCACACATTATTGATTAAATTTCCTAACATCTCTGAAGTAATCCCTGAATCTGAATTGACAGCAAGTTAAAGTTTGTCTCTTACTCATGGCTTCCCCTAGAAGTCAATCAGTATCTGTTCCCCGAGCTTTCTTTTCTAGCCTCCCTGCTTTTACAACTTGCTTCCATTTTGTCAGCAGTCTCCCAAAAGGACATCTCTGTTACAAAAGCATTTCCCACTTCTGTCTTCTCTTGCCATCTGCACACATCTCTTTCCCTAATCAGTTTGCATTCACATCAGCTGACCAAACTAATTTTGTGGACGAAGTGCTCCTAGAGCCACGTGGGGACATGAGGCCTGTGCTGAGGCAAGACAACTCTTTCTGCATGGCTGGCTGCAGCTTAAATTGAACAGAAAACCACACTGAGGCTGTATAAGAGTCTCCTTCCCAATATATGCCTGAGCATCTTTGCTATAGACTTTTCCACAGTGGCAATTGCAGCTGTTATTGGGGGTGGGGAGAAGAAAAATCATGCTTTTTTTTCTGCTTTTCCATCTTCATTTCTGTACAACAGCATGATGTTAGCAAACATCAAATTGGCACAGCTGTGACTGCTGCACTTCTGAAAGAACTGTTGGGTGCCTCAACAAACATTTCAAAGGATACAGCAGAAGTCAAGATTTGCTAACCATCATCATGTGTAATATATGGTATCCTTACTGTAAGGAAAAAGCAGTACAAGTCCCTAATACTGATGTGATAAGTGTTGACAAGTGCTGACATTTAAACAACAGCCAAAACAAGATCTGACCCTGAGGTGTCCCCACAAGTATCATTAGTTACCTACTCAAATCCACTAAAATCAAATGAGATTGCTCTCTCATGACTGTAGATTTCAAGATCAAATCCTTAGTGGGAAAGAATCTCTCTTGAAATAAGCTCCTGCTCCACTCATGTTAATGGGCATATTCAATTGTAGCATGACAGAGCTTGTAGTATAAACATTAAGTCTGTAATGTTAAGGCACTAAACTATTATTAAGTCAAAGGTCTAAGGTATTTCAATTTAAAACTTCAAAGAATACCTTCTTAGGCAGTAGGCATTCTTGCTGTTAATTAAAATATTGTTGATGAACCAAGCACAGACCATGAAACCATACAACTGAGAACCCAGCAGTTGTCATCCAGCATTCCAGTGAAGTGGAGTTAGAGGAAACGAAAAAACCTATAAAGCCACATATTTCAATCTGACATATTTTTAAAGGCAATTCTGTGTCATACTCTGTCCTGCTTGCCATTCAAAAACGTGTCATTACAGATGACTTGTCAGCAAGTTTGGGAAGTTTGTGTGAAAATTTGTGGAAGTGAAGTTTGGTGGCATTAATTTTTTTGGGTTTTAAGGGATTTAAGTAATGGAAAAGTCCTTCATAGAAGTACACAAGACTACAAGTAGAGGACCTTAACAGTTTAAAGGAGCTATTAAGCTTTCAATGTAACTACATTACCTGATCTTTCCTATAATGTGGATTACATAAATTTTAATTAAGTGACTTTTAAGAACATTGATTATTGATTTCATAAACTCTGACGGCAAGTCACCAGGAGCTATTGTGTAAATAACCATTTAAAAAATTTGTTATGTCATAAAAATTCTTATGAAATGTACTTATGGTTCTTTACATGCTGAGTAACCACTTTTCAACATTAAGTACCTCAGCCAAAGATACATTTTTAAATTAAGCAGCTTTTAATTTATATATGATTTAAAAAGAAAGCTTTTAAATCACACAGCATATACTTTTTTGAACTTGTGTAATTTTAAAATGGTCAAGCCAATAGCATTTTTTTTAATCCCGGAGAATGAAGATAATAGTAAAATAGCTGATCAAGTGCCTGTACCAGGCTTATCAATGGCTCTTTGTGACCATACAGCTGTTGTAACAATACATATTGAGAAACGTACATAAGTCCAAAGAAGAGCCTTTCAGCTCAAATCTCATTAACAACTACCTTTGAGAATTTGTTTGTGTCAGTTGATTTCCAGCAAAGGTGTAGATATCAGCTATCTATATTCAAATCTAGAAAGGTTTTGTTGAACAGGTTTTGTACCACATAGTAATGGAAGGAGAGGAGTTCTCTCCTAACACAAGTGATCTGCCATGTCCTGCTAAGAGGAAAAAAATAAAGCAAGCCCCAAAAAAAAAAAACCAAAAAAAAAAACAAAGCAACAACCAAGAAAGTGGAGTTGTTTGGGATAAAAAGCACCAACACAGAAGAGTCTGCATGTACTGCAGTTGTTAAAAGCAAGCTGAATGGGAAGCAAGTGAGAGTACATCTACATGATGCTAAAATAAATAGTCTACATTCAAGGAAGCAGACACGCAATGAGGAAGAATGACTCCCACAACTGGAATGCCATGGATCAGGAGTGGAGACCACAGAGGAGAAAATAGAGCTAAAAGGGTGATGCAGATATCACCCACACAAATTTCTCCTGCTGGTGCATTCACTGGAACAGCAATACGTTGCAAGAAGGACAGCAGTTCCCTGTTACATAACCATTTTCTTACAGTGACTCACCTAAACAGCCTAACTGAAATGCCAGAAGTTTTTACAATACCAGCAATGAAAAATCCAACATCAGAGAATAAGATAGGGAAATGATTTTAGGAAAGATACTGACAAGGAACAAAATCCAAACAAACACTGAGAAATGATTGCAGGGGGTATTTTGTCTAGGTATTCTGGATGCTGTTGCTCTAACTGGGGCCTCACAGCTTCACAGACTCATGTGGCTTCCTCAGCGCCACGGCTTGTAAGGGCGAGTCCAGATGGTAACCTAGGGCTATCTCATGTTGCACTGGTGACCTCTGTCCTTCAGCGGCAGGACAGTCCTGCACTTGCATATTTGGCAGTTACAAAGTACCTGTTCCTCCTGGCAATGGCATGGCATGAATTTTTCTTACAATGAGGCTCTGTGCCACCCTTTTGTTCTTGGGATGACTCCACAGCAGAGCTTAGAAAACATGGGGAAGATCCTTAGAAACTGGAACTGACCACAGTCTTATCCATGTTTCTCTCTGGCTTTACTTTAAAAAGTAGACATAGCCTTGGGTGGTGTCCCTGCCCATGGCAGGGGAACTGGAACTAGACGATCTTAAGGTCCTTTCCAACCCTAACTATTCTATGATTCTATGATTTTTAAACTGACTTGACACACTTAGCTAGAACAAAAGTGAATGGCAGGGAAGGATAAATGCACTATAAATACACTGCAAATTGCTGTAGGGAGGAGTTTCATCAGGATAACTATAATTTATGGAAAGGTGTTTGTTGCACGGGCCAGCAGGTACAGAATGAAAAGCAAACTCAAGCAGAAGTGTCAATGTCTTAACTGTCTGCTTTTATTCCTGTTTCCTTAACAAGTATTTAGTGTTGCTCCTCTCTGTGATGCCACTCATTACTGGGCAGGACATTTTCTGCATAGAGCCAGAAGTCATATATTTGCAAAGAAGATATACTTCAGGGTACCCTAATACTGCCTCTCTCATGCATCACTCACCACACCTTATTTTTTAATCTCTGGCATACTGGGAACACATGCCAAACAGCATGTGTACCTTTCACAGATAACCTCGAGTCAAGGTATCTAGCAGAGAGTCAGCAGCACAAGCAACATGAACTTTGGCCTCACATGGCCCCTTGCAGTTTGCCCACTCTAAGGCCTCATGTTCCCACAGCAGATGTTGGCACCTTGCATTTGCTAGCTACACAGATACTGCGAGGGAATACTTAAGCATGCAGTTACATACATATTTGCTTTGGCTCAGCTGCTTTTAAAATCTTTTTTTATTTTATTTTTTTTTAATGAAGTGATTGAAATCCCACTTGTAATTTTAGTCGGAGTTTAAAGTTCTGGGAATATCTCCCAGTGTGCAATATCATGCTGTTTCAAACTCTCTGAGTGATAAAATATTGAGAACATGACTGATTAAACAGAGGTGAACACGTCAGAAACTGCTCTGTAGCTATTTGGGAAAAAAGATAAATGTTCCATCTGTCTTGACTACATCTGTGCTCTTTCTGTATTTAATTGCCCTGAATGTTGTAGGAAACAAGTTCTCTAACAGCTTAGCAAGACCTAGAATTACTACCATTAATGTTTTTGCAAAAAATCAGACAGTATGCAGGAACAGTGTAAGGAACCTACTTTTACATATTGAGCTAGATTCAAAAGTAATATGTATGCACTTGGGAAACAAAACACAGCCCCCTGGCCCTGCTGTCCAGCAGGTTTAAATGCCGCATGCTCATGACAGATGTCTTGAGAACAATCTAACAACCAATACTTATTTGCAGCAACTGAATGCATGATTCCAAGTGAGGAATGCATTTTTTGAAAAGTGCTTAGATCACCAAAATAAAAGCTCCTGTTTGTCCAATAAATTATTCCCTATGAACTATTCAGTCATTTGTCATAACAGCATAACTTTTTTGTGTGCATTCTAATAATTGGTCAGGAATATTACTCAATATTGTTTATGAATGTCTGGTGGAAAAAGGATCCTGTACAGTAAAAGGCAGGCTTGATGTCAGCAGGAGCTCATGAGCAACCTAGGGAAAGGTCATCTTGGTGTCAAAAGCTGCAAAAAATGTCACATGCTTTCTCTTAATTGATGCAGGCTAGGAGAGAATCCTCAGGGAGGACCTGAGATCAGAAGGAGAAAACAGACATTGTTGTACCAATTACGACTGCTTATTTGAGCGTCTCCCTCTTTGTGATTACCCCAATTTAACCAAACATGTAATTTTAGGCTGCATCAGTTTATCAAAAGGAATCCACTTGGATGAGCGTTCATGCCATATTTAAATATAGATAGACTTATTCTTGCCAGGTGCTGAGTTTGCTTAACTCCTACTGAAATTAGCAGGGGCTCAGCATTTTGCAAGAATCGCTTAGCAGTGCCCAGGATTGGTTCTTTATGTGTCTTATACATCAAACCAAAATCTGTGCTCCTCTAATGTCCATTTGCACAGCAACCCATATTTCTTTTCATTCATTTATTAACAAACAGACATCCACTTGGTGTTTTTCCTAAACAAATGTTAGTGGCTGTCACTACTAGATACTTAGGCAAATTGAATGTATTCCTATTCCCTTCTGCACCATATCAATATTATGCAGTGTACTTTAGCTTTCAGCTTTTCCTTCTGTACAGAATATTTATGGTCCATTTTGGAGTTGTCATCCAAGCACTTGGGGTCATTTTCTTATTAAACAGTACAATATTAAAGCAATGGCACACGGCAGGTGGTGTGTTTCAGGCTATTTTGTCATGCCTCAGGCTGAGTTGCCATCTTCCACCCAAAATAATGTCATGTTGAATATTAGTACAAGAAAAAAAAAAACATATCCAGTAGCAGACAATTTAAAAAATAAAGAATGCTTCATTGTAAGTCCCAGCCTTACATGGGGGAATTTTTCATGTGGGTGTTCTTCAGAGAGATACAGTGATTGATTTTTATAAAAGTTGGCATGCATGACCAAGGGCAGATGGTGCATAAATTTGGGCCCCAGTCTTATATTCTGCTCCGTGTAGGTGGACCCCTTGAACTGCTGTGACTGAGAAAAAAGGATATAACCATGAACAGATGCAAGACTCCTGAATACTATGATCAGGCTGTAAGACTAGAACCCAAACTTGCATTGCAATAATAATTTTAAAGCCAGCTTTTGGAATACACTCAAGCATATGAGCTAGAATTTATAGGCTGGTATTTAGATGCTGCTCACACTGTCATTTCATGTCTGATGATACTGAAAATATAGCATGCTCCCAGAATATATGCCCCCAAACTAATGAATCAAGTGAGCCAAACGTATACAGTTTCTTTATAATTTTGTTGCACATTTACATACTTAAAGCATAGGCCATCTTCATAGAGTAACAAACCTATAAGGCTCCAGTTTGTTTAGCATTTTCCAAATTGGAAAATGCCTGACATTCATATTTTTCCCCTATGGACCTCCAGAATGAGTGCAAGGGTGACAAGAGGGGACAAGGTGGCCACAGAAAAGGGACAAATAAATGGGCAAAGCTCAAAGGCAAAATCCAATGTCCTTAGAGAAAGAAAATCAAGGAATGCCAAAGAATGAATTTAGCAATGAGGAACAGACATCATTCATATACTACAGATTGGGGCTCTCACCATTTGTAAGTTTTTTCTAACATCCACAGTAACCAATCTACTATTCCAAACTGTAACAGCAAATATATTTCTTTGCTAATTACCTAGGGATTACCACAGTGCCTCTCTCACAGACTGCATTCTCCATTAAGAATGGGAGATAACGGAAGCACATGAAATTAGACAGCAATGTACTACATCCATTTTTAAAGCACTGCCTATACCTTGCAATTTCTTCAATTCACTGTGCCAGAGGCAGACTCACAAAGCAGCCCCAATATGTATTTCAGTTTCACAGGATCCTTCAGCACTTCCAGAACTGCTGAAACCTGCACCATGCCCACCAGTTGGAACTGTAGAGGAAAAAATTCTCATCATTTAGCTCAAAACTGAATGTGCCTGACTGCTGATCCTAGAGCAGCTGGACTAGGTAAATGTTCAAAGCAAAGGAAACATGTGGTGTAGATTCCATATATTTCTAGTTACTTCTTTCTTTTACCTGCTTATGAATATTTACATGAACAGATTTTGGATCACACTGGGAGATTCTCTCCTGTATAAATATCTATGGTAACATAGCAACAAGGACCTTGTGCACAAAACTGTTTTTCTAACTGATTTCTCTTGATTTCTTTTGCTTTGGTAGAAAGTAAAAAAAAAAAAAAAGTGGTTAGTTCATCTTTGAAACCTAAGCTCATTTTTTCTTGAACATTTTCAGTAGTGGTTCTGCTCAATAATTATCATGGCTTCCTTCTTTAGTCACAGATGCCTTGACAGCATTTTACATTTAGCTTTATATTGAAGCAATATAATTGCTAAGATTCTCTTCATGTGGCCATTCTACATGATACCTTTTCATAGAATTTGTATTTTAAAATTTATCATGAAACCCTTCCATCATATATTACAGAGGTGAGATAAAGTGTAAAAACAAGGGTCGTACCTGACACTTGAAAGTTGCTATTCCTGACAGCACTTCATCTTTTTCATACCCATATTGGCTTTTATCCCAGCCCATCTATTCCTTAATGTAAGTGTTATAAATTGTTGTAAAGTGCCATAAAATATAATAAACATGAATCAATATTTCTTGGTTAAAAAACTTAGAAATGCTGATGAAGCTCAGGTTTATTATAGATGCCCTGAACCTACAATGTGCCTTTATTTTTTTTGCCTTCATCATTTTTTCGGGTCTTGAGTTCATGTGTGCATACACATTCATTCTTCACAAATCAAAGAGGCAGGAAAAATGGAAATTCCTAATGCAGAGCTAGTGAAGCATCTAATATTTTAATCAGTTGTTTTAGGTAGGATATCCTGTATGTAAAATGTTGTTATAGTTGGCACATATTACCCAATTCAAGCAAATTCCTTATAGATCTAGTGAATATTAAGCATGTGCATGGCACCAGAAAGTTTGGGGATTACTCAAATGCTTAAAGTTAAGCATATGCTTAAATGCTTTGCTGAATCAGGGTTTTAATTAAGAAGCATGGCACAATAGTGCTATTTGTCATAAAAAATTCATCATTGCCATGGATCTCTTCTCATTAAAGAAGATGCTATGATTTGTGTTTAAAATATGAAAGAAATACGATGTCTGCATGATGCATTAAATACCCGAGCATACACATATATTTAAATTCTTGCTGTCTTTTTAAGGATATTGTTGTGAATTATGTTCTTGTATATGCAAGAACATCCTTCATAGTGAAGTGACAGTCCGTTTCCACATCCAGCTGATGCTCTTTACATATTATTAGTATTATTTATTCTCAATCTGAAGCTAATGTTAGATTCCTTTGTCATAGGTTGGTTTTGTGGCTTCCCCACAAGAACCACCACGAACCATGATGTTTCCAGGGGCACTGGAAGGGGCAAATCCAGCCCCTTTCCTGCTTGTGAGGGGAGCTGCACCGGCACAGCAGATACCCTGCTCCTGCCAGGTTGCTGCTGCCAGCAGGGACAGGGCTACCACACCAACCAGGGAAGCTGGTGTGTGCCATGTTTGTGCAACCTATCATGAACTACCCCCACTATGAAACTCACCTTAATGAAGGGAAACATCCCTGCTCTGTTCTGCTGATTGTCACCTAGACACTTAAGACCCTCTTGGAACTGGTCTGGCAGCTGGAAAGAGAAATCCTGCAACAGTGCCAGGGTATTGCCTTTGTCCAGGGAGGGGACACTCCACAGTGCCCGGAGAGGCAGCTCTGCAGGGGAGGGTGCAGCTGTGAGGGAGTAGCTGGCAAGAGGCCTCCTCAGGGCTGCTGTCAGCCCTGGGGACCTGCCCTCCGGCCTGTCACTGCGGCAGCTTTTCCCCAGGCCAGACTGCTGCTAGCCCTGGTCATGATCATAGAATCATAGAATAGTCAGGGTTGGAAAGGACCTTAAGATCATCCAGTTCCAATCCCCCTGCCATAAGCAGGGACACCCCACACTAAACCATGCCACCCAAGGCTTCGTCCAACCTGGCCTTGAACACTGCCAAGGATGGGGTACTCATGTTCTCTTATCATGGCCCCTGGCCCAGCCCAGCTCACCTCACTGAGCTGAGGGGAGGGGAGGGAGGGTACCGCACCACCCTGCAGCCCCACAGCCCACTCCACATTGGGCCTTTGCTGTTACCAAATGGAAAGAAATCCTGAGAGAACTCTACTGCAAAAGATCTACATCCTGGCAAAACAATACAGCTGGTTTATAATACGACAATAAATTTGTCTGCATTCATTTTCCTTGGACAGGGAGGCTGGCAGGGATCAAGGCAATGACTTCAGCCTCATGCCACACGCTACGACATGCCTGTGCTGCCTGGCCATTCAGACCGAGTATCTGTGGCTGGAAATGAGGACACTGAAGTGGAAAAAAATCAAAAAAAGAATAACATGCCTCTAGACTATGTGTTGCCATGCGTTGGTTTTTTTTTTTCAATTCAGCTATTTATAAATGTGATAGTCCTCTGTTTCTCCTGCCTCTTTCAGCACCCCAGTGAAGAATGTGTGAAAAGCTCTAATTTCCCTTGAGGGAAACAGTTAATATCTTGTGATTTCAGTGAAAAGCTGTGTTCACACTGTGGTCAATAAATTCCTATAGACAACTTTCCCCCTTGGAATTCTCTTATCTTGTTATTCTGTTAATGCTTGGGATGAATATTCCAGCTCAACAAAGATATGGTGGAAAGCCATCCCATTTCTTGCAGGTCAGCTTTAACAGACTCTCCTGGCATTAGGTTTCCCTTTTCTTTCTCGAAAACATAAATACTTTTGATTTCCTTCTGACTTGGAGCAAAATCAAATTTCAACATATCCAAATCCTCCATGAAACAGCATTACGTCTTTCTCTAGAGCCCCAGTTATTACTTCCTGCACTGATAAATCCCACCAGTATCATAAAAAGACATTTTTCGTTGAGAAAAATTTGAAATGTCTCCCTAGACGAAATCTGGAATAACTTCCTTTTTTGTAAGCAGAAATACAATTTGAAATATCTGAGCTGAAAAGTTCTCGCCTCAGTAGCTAAACTGCTTCTGCATTCACACCCCATGTCTCCATGAATTCCCTGATGAAAGGAGACAGACTTTGAGAATGACTGTAAAAGAATGTGCAGCTCCAAACCAAGTATCCCCTGAACCTGTGTGTGAAACTGCTATGTGGTAATTTCAAAGCCATGGGAATATCCTGCACCCTCTAAGTCCAGGGATCACTCTGATCTTAGCCTCATCAATAAAGTCTACTTCAGGTCTGTGTGTGATACTATTGTTCTCCCTGTTTTGGAGATCATTTTATATATATGGCTTATTTTTTTTTTTTAATAGTTAGTTTGTTTTTCTGTGTTTGTCAGCACTATATCACAGCACCTCAGTACGGAGCACCACAGCAGTGCTGCTAATCTGACTGAAAGCATGCAATGAGATGGAAAGAAAAGCAGAAGAAAAGTGATTTAGCCTGATGAGAAGCTGCACTCAGGTCTTAACAGCAAATTCAGAGCAGGAACTACAGCCACGGTGATTAACAAGGAGTTTCCAGAAGTTAATATACCGGGCAAAAGGGCTGCTGCTTTGGAGGCTGAGCACTGGAGAGTGGAAGTTAAAATGACTTGTGCACCATTGAGCTGGAACATGCTGCTCCTGGGTCATTGATCTGCTCTGCTCTGGCAGGGCACCACTTGGGTATTGTTTATTTTCAATGACATAAAGACTTGTATTAGTACAGGAAGCAGAATTGAAAGGCCAGAGACTAAAGGGAAGACAAAAGAGAGGCCAGTGGTAAATACGGAGGGTTCCAACACTATGATGCAAAACCAGAAACAAATACAGCCCCTGAACAATAAGAAATTCATTACTTCATGGATCAAATGGTCCAGGCCAGATCCTTGTCTGCCAGAGGTTAGAACTGTTTCTTTCATATCAGGGAAACTAGGCTCACATGAACTGGAAGGCAGTGAAGCTGTATATAAGTATGACATTTTTTCCCCTAAAAGGTGAATGCACAGAGAATTGTACAATGCATTTTTTTATAAATATTAAACATCTAAAGCACACTGCCACTGCAATCCCTTTTTATGACCCCTACTATAATGATAAGTATGAAAAGGTGCATAAACCTCAAAGAGCTATTAATTTAACAGGAAGAGAGATGCTCATTCTAAAAACTAGGGGTAATAATTTATTGCTTGGATCTTCTGTAATAAACTTGAAATAATGCCCCTAAATTTCAGAATTTTACTGTCAGTAAGACAGTCATTAGTTCTTATGACTGAATTTCCATGCCATAGCATTCATCAGTATCTCCAAACAGTACTTTTCCCCAGGCTTCATAATGCAGTGGGTACACTGCCCTGGGGTCTCAGTGACATAGGCACACTCAAAACTTTAGTGTCTTTTAGCAACAAAGACACTGTAAGTGTAGATATTTTCCTCTTTGATGTAAGTGAAGGTTCTACCATGCCTCCACCTCAGCCCGCTTGGGAAAGCAGACACCACTTTTATCAGTGTTACACATAAAGTGGCTGATTTGTGTGTGGGGAAAACAAGTTCTACTGAAATGTCCATCATATCATTGTGTCTGACAGCTTTGATGTACACAGACAAATGGACAGCTAGGGAAGCAATTAGGCTAGTAAAGGGAGCTTTTGCCTACATGTTTTCTGTGGTTGTCTATTTGCAAAGCAGAGAAGACTGCTTGCTTCGACATAGCAAATGGAGCAAATGGAGAAAACAGTGTGGCACTTTCCAGGAGGCTGTCTCTGCACCTCGTCAACAATAACCTAGCAGTGCAGACTATCTCTGAATTTTAATAGATGCGAAGTATTGGATTCTTCAAGACCACCTGTAAGATGTCTCAGATCTTAGATATTGTCCTATCCTAGGCTTGAGGGTGATCTTTTACTTGCACTACAATGAATGAGGGCTCAGTGGTGAATAATGACAAGATAAAGAGATTTTAGATTAGGAGACTACAGCTTTTCTTTGTAGATTCATATGTAAAGCATACGCACTTGTTGAAATACAGCCACTTTTCAGTTTTATTAGGATGCCTTTTTTTTTTTTATTGCCAGAGCAGAAAAAGCAGAGAATTTCAAAGCATGACCAGTTTGATTTGTATTCTACTAAGAAGTTATACCAGTACTGTTGTGAATTAAAAATGCTTGATTTTTCTTTTTTTTAAACACACAGGCAAAGACCCCCCATACACAATTTGATTCAATTATTCTCTTTAACTATATCTAGATCAATAATTTAAGTAGTGTCTGGCCACTGAAACTCAATAGCTTATGAAGTTAAATAGTTTAAATGTGGCTTGATTTTGTTCTGGGCCATATTATACCCTCTCAGACTATTCCCAGGCAGATTCTGAGGATTAGTGTGGGACAGTATTACAGATTGCCACATCTCACTGACAGTGTAAATGCAGCTATCCTACTTTGAAGATTGTGAGATTATAATAATATGGACAGGCCATTTTGTGCTGGTTGTCCTCAGTGCCAGGAAGCTACAATAGAAGTAATTTTTCTGGCCATGTGACCCCTGAAATTGTGAGGCCTCACCGGACAGCTGTTGTAGGCTTTGATATTCACTGACTGGGTATGACTGATATTTTATACCTAAGGAACTCTCCCATTTTTTCTCATGTTCCATTGTACCTCTATATATCTGAAAGCCTACATTTTGGCTAACTTGGAATATGAGTCTTGTGAGTACATTCTCCAGAAGGTAGAAGAAAGAGGCAAATCCTCACTAATTCTCATAACACTTATCTGTTTTTCTAGCTACTTGTCTTTATCACAAGCATATTTAAAGTTCTTCAAGACCAAACTTGGCATATTAAAACCCCCATATTCTTAGGCACTGAATTAGGATAAGAAACTAATAGCAGCTTTACAAAAAATCCTATTGCAGTATTTTTTCAGAGTCAAGAAAGCAAAATCAATCACTTCAAATCCTCAGTCTTTCCCAAATGTGTAGAGTCAAGGACAAGACTAATGACAAATGGTGGTCTCAAAACAAAATTGGAATTCACTTCTGTCTAACATTTCCTAGGGTTGCCTGGTGTCATCCTTCTTGACTTCCAGCTACCACTCCAGTAAAATGCAAGTCTTCTTAGGTCTTCTCTCATATCTGCTAGTCCTGCAAGGAAGTCTTGGATATCTTTGGGTATCTGAAGAGATGCTGTAAGTTTAAATTTAATCCTCAGTGTTCAGGCAACAAGAACCCGGATGGTGTTCTGATCAGAGGTGAAGCTTGTAAATACTACAGTGAAACTAATTTTGAAAAACACATTAGAAACAAGTAGTAATATTGGTCTACAAAACTGTCAATGTCCCGGTCATACTCATTTTGGGATAGGCTTTTGAATTCTCACACCAAATGCTTCTCACTCAGATCAGTAGTCTCCTTGAATATGTGCTCATCTGCATGAAGGGTAGCGACAAAATAAGACATTTCATATTGCAGCAGACTTGTTGCTTGGATACTTGAAAATGGCAGATACTTGGTAAGACACCTGCTGTCATGTGTGGTTCTAAAGATCATTGCTTATGACTATACTAAAAAGCCATCCACAGGTTTAGGTTGTTCCAAGTACCAACAGAATGCTGTAAGATTCCTGGGCTCTTAGTAAATACTATGAACCAATTTGCACCATGCATCTAATATCAGAATAATTTCCCTGAGATAAACTCACACCTGATCTACTAAGGTGCCTATTTGTGTGGCTGCTGCAGAGCTATCTCTGTGTCTTTAGAAATCTGGACTCCATTATTTCAATTCCTAAATAAGCTGAACAGTCTACTAGCCCTGTGAGAAAGCAAGGGTGGGTGATCAGATATGTAGGTGTTCAACTACTCTATCAAAATTAGAAAGAAAGGAGGCCTACAGGTGCCTTGAGTATATGTTACTCTTTTTCAGTGAAATGTCTAATCTCAACATCAGTTAGTGGAGGGGGGCAGGGATTTAGCTCCTAAACTGAGATAATTTTCCAGGTCTTCAAGGACAGTTCAATCATCCAGCCATCTGAGTCCAAAATCTTTGGGGTACAGACTATTTTACTATATCCTTATCAACAGCACAGAAAAGATTGTCAGCACTTAATCAACAATGAGTAATCCCTCAAATGCTGCATTTAGAGCAGGTATTAGTCACGGTGGTTGACATCTCCATAAAGCGCAGCTTTCTACCTCATCAGTATCAAAAGTAGTCAGCCCCCGGACTTAGAGACAGAAATTTTATCTGTGTGGCTGGAATCCACTGCCGAATTAGGTGTGTCCATCTCTATTCTGGCACCCTGTGGGAATAAAAAATTGGGTTTCATGGTAAGACAGTCCTACTGATTTACAGTAGTTGAGGTTGTAGTCAAGTTATATGCTAAGATTGCCTGTGGCAATTATAAATATGAAAGTTCAAAAAATCAGGAAGGACTGGAAATTGATCACAGTTCAAAAGACTGCTTGAAGCACATTAACATTAAAAAAAAAGAAGAAAATAAGAAAGAAAAAAGGTTGAATAGCAACAATATAATCAAATGGTAACATCTATGTGGTTTGGAAGTCATGATTACTCAAACAAATTCCTTGCGTTTATATCTCATCTTCCTTCTACTGAAGACAGTTTTTTGTTTGTGGGTTTGTTTTTTTCTCTTACGTACAACTTCAGCTGAGAAGAATCTTAGACAGATATGAACTAGCAATTCATAACTGCATTTGTATTTTTACTGTTTTGCTATCCAGGGATAAGGTCTACCCAGACATATTAATTTCTTTTTTTGAATTTTCAAACACATAAAAGAGTAGGAGATTCTGATAAGGCCCTATGGTAGTTATCATGTGATATGAGTACAGCTAAGGTCATGTCGACCTGCTCTTGTTAGAATACATCATCTACTTAGGAGAAAAGAAAACAAATTGTGTCACATTTTTTTCCATCAACGGCTGTAAATGAAAGGGATATTTTGAGAAACTGAATTAATAGTACATTAAAATAACTAGAAAGAAGGGCTGATAATTAAACATGCTCTGTAATTCAATCCCAGCTTGAACAATGAATCTGCTCTTTTGGTAACATTTCTTTTTAATTATAGAAGTGACAATTCTGAATGACTCAAACCTTCTCTGTCATCATGCACACAGACAAAGCCAATTAAGGTGAGACCAAAGCAAAAATATAGTTCATTCATTTTGCACTCAGTTTACCCAATCACTTCACTTCTCTTTGAAGAATGCAGAATGGGAGCAAGACCCAGATCTGATATACTTGTGATGGCTTTGTTTGTCTGTTTCTTTTCAGCTGTTTATTTAAAAGCTCCTAACAATTCACTCCACAGACACAGGGATGTTAAGTAGCACGGCTTTCTACATTTGATGTGGAATCAGCAGCAAACTCTCTCAAATCACTTCAGGTATTCCTGGAATAACACACTGCTCTACAAAGGAGAAGCAGGCAAAATAAGGCGTAATGATAATTACAGTAACTTATCAGCAGCAATTCAAACTTTGACTATCCAGGTTAATTTAACATGGAAATATTATGAGACATGGAAGCATTGTATCCCAGAGGATAAAAGAATGATTTTTTTGTTGCAGGTTTCCAACAGATTTTTTTTCAAAAGACTGAGATAATCCATCTTTTTGTCCTTATAAACTATTGTAATAAAACATAATTCTCAGCAACCCAGTAGAGATACATTTACATTGATGATACTGTATGAAATTATACTGCCAGCAAATGTGACTGGAATAATATCAAGGAGAGGAAAACAAAATAGAAGAGTATTTTTACTGCTCTCTAGTTGGTTTTTACTAATAACTATTTGCACCCTTGTGCATGATCATATTTGGATCATCACTCTGCTTTTCAATGCATGCATGTATTAATGCTGATAGATTCAAACCAGGATTTGGCAGCAAATCCCAAATTCTTAAAATCCTTTCAAAAGGACTGTGCTTCCTGATTGCTATTTTACTGTCTGGCCAAAGAGCATCGCTTCTGCTGAAGGCTTTGCATTAGAAGAGTTGAACCAATGTTTACAGCTGGGGAGGGGACAGAGAAGCTGAGAAGCTGTACCAAAGACCATGAATGCATCTTTTTCCCTAGCATTTGTTCAGGCATGGGGACTCTGAATAAAGCTTTGCTGTGGAATTTGTCTAAACTTGACCATCACCATTAGACTTAAAGAGATGAATAGAATCCATCAAACTGACTGTCTTGGATAATCTGCGTAATTATCATATCACATGATTTTATTCTGTAAAGGCTGGCATAGTCCCTGGGAAAGCAGTAGTAATTGCTTCTTCTTTAATGTGTCTTGTACACAATGCTGAGGCACTCTTCACAGAGCTTGGTGACGGCTGTTTCTTGTGTGGATTGCAGAAATAAATAGCATGCTGCAGATGAAAGCCTTCCCTTCCTACAGTACTGAGGAAAAGTGTCACTTCCATCTTGTGAGTAATGATGTGGCTTGCCTGAATGATATTTTTCAGCATCATTGTACACATAATCTTGGATTGGTGGGTGAAAAAATACTCACATACCCTTTCTTTTTTTCTTTCAAAAGGAAGAGAAAATCTTGAGTATAATATTCCCTCCTATGTATTTTCAGTCTTATCTTACTGTATTGGTCAGGGACAAATCCTGTGTTCTCAAGTGAACCGCACTAGGAAGTTGCAGGATATTTATTGGTTGTTTTTATACTGGAAATGTCATAAATGATTATAGAGCAAAAAAGATTCCACATTTCTCTAGGTAGATTTACAACAATAATTATGATGATGATGATAATAATAATCTTTTAAATCAAAAAAAACTTCATTGTTTCAGTTTTAGTAAAGGAAAGTGCCACTGTCATAAACAGTTATATGACACAGGCCAGGCAAAATGGACATTTTATTGCTAGGGAGCAAAAGGACACTCACACCTTAGGAATAAACAGAATATGTTTTACTCTGGAGCTGTGCTGAGCCATGTCCTTCCAGAAACCCCTTGTGACCTACTAATTGATCCCAAACCACAGTTTTGAAACTGTGGTTTGGGAACTAGATGGTAGCAATAGCCATTTCTTACTATACACGCATTCCTGATGATGCTGATACAAAGAAAAATCAATCAAGCTTCTAAGAAAGGTCAGAAATAATCCATTTCAGCAATGGTTTGGGGATACAATTCAAGTCCAACAAAGAGGAAAACCACCTCTTTCTATCAACATCATGGATTTCTGGATGAAACTTGTCATTTAAAGGACTGATGTTACTGCATCCTGCAAAACATTAGTTTTACTGAGATGATGTGAAGTTAATTAAACTCCTGAAAAGCATAGACTCATAGAATAGTTAGGGTTGGAAAGGACCTTAAGATCGTCTAGTTCCAACCCCCCTGCCATAAGCAGGGACACCTCACACTAAACCAAGCCACCCAAGGCTTCGTCCAACCTGGCCTTGAACACTGCCAGGGCCGGAGCACTCACAACCTCCCTGGGCAACCCATTCCAGTGCCTCACCACCCTAACAGGAAAGAATTTCTTCCTTATATCCAATCTAAACTTCTCCTGTTTAAGTTTGAACCCGTTACCTCTTGTCCTGTCACTATAGTCCCTAATGAAAAGTCCTTCCCCAGCAGCCCTATAGGCCCCATTCAGACACTGGAAGGCATACAAGTATCCTTTCTAGATTCACTGAAACACATGGAGCTGATCCCAACATGTTCAGGGAGTGAAGAACTGCCATGATCACCCAAATGTTTTGTTTAAGACTTCCACAGAAATCCAGAAAGGAGCTTCACCAAAGGCAATTTCTTTAAAGACAAACAAATACCTCGTAATGTCCACTGCATTTGAAGGAGAGTCATTGATCTAAAGGAGATCATTAGGATGCAGTTCAGTTTTTTTAGTAAGATTCAATGGGTGATGATGCAGTTGCCTATAATGATCATCAGTGAATCAGCATTTTAATTCAACAAGTTCAAAGTTTGTACATAATACATCCTGAACTTTGTTGACTTTCTGTGTGAATATAGACCATATTTTGTGTAGTTGAGAGCCAGTGGCACAGTCTTATCTCTGACAGTAGAGCTATACAATATGACCTGTATGTTCAGGGATGTGCTACATTGTCTTGAACATATACTCCTTCCAGTTCAGAAAAAGTACATGTGTTCCTGGCCTGCAACTGAAATCTAAGAAAATGTGATTCACATGAAGAACTCAGCTTTTTATGTAGGTTTGTTTTTCTTTCAATTCCTGGTGAAAATGCAACACTGTATTAAATGCTTTCCTGTAACTAAGGAGAACATGATTAAATATATCAATTATCATTTTTGCTACTAGGATTTCTTGTACTACTGAACTTAAAAACTGAAAAGTAAAGTGTGAAAGCCAAAAGGGCAAAGTGTAGAAAGAATCAAGTTAGCTAGATCCTAATAGGCAAGATAAATAAATGCCGTTATTTAGGTTAACAGAAAGATGACCGATTTGGGATGAATTTTGTATTTGCAGTAATACAAAAAGCAGTAAAGAACATCAGGAAAGATAAAAGCTTTCTACTGTTATATCATACAATGAGTCATAAATAATGAAACATAGAATCATAGAGTGGTTTGGGTTGGAAGAGCTTGTAAAGATCATCTAGTTCCAACTGCCGTGCCATGGGCATTGATATCATCCACTAGGCCAGGTGGCTCAAAGCCCCATTCAACCTGGCTTTAAAAATTCGATACAACATAGGTAAGAACTTGTGCTACATTTAGGCTAATTACTAGCATGGATTGTTGCATTGAATATTAGGTACAGAAAGAATGATTAGCAAGAGAAAATACTTGCCTGGTTGATCACTGAAGATAGAAAAATCACAAGGAATTGTATTACATTCCAAGCTGAAAAATCTAAAATGCTTTATGAGGGACATTAAATGGCCAAGTACAGCATTTAGCAAAAGAGTAACAGTGACAAAAGAAGAGATTTTAAAACATAAGTAACTCCACATGTGGAGCTACAGACCGATCCAAAGGAGACTCTTCATTGCCTAGAGAAGGCTTTCTAATTCCCCACCTAAACTTAGCTGCTTTAATAACTTATCCACTGAAGAATTATTTCCTGAGAGACAGAAACTGTATATATTAAGCTAAGCAAAAGACTTACCCCTTACATATAAGACCAACATGTTCAGGGTGGGATTTTTACAGTCCCAGCCATTGCTTTCCCTAGGATGATCAGCATTCTCAGCATAAGAATTACCCTAGATACACCATAAATACTCAGTGCTGTCAAAAAAACTGCTTTCATATTTCAATACCATATCTAAAACACTGCACTAATGGATTTGACTGTAAAAATGTGCTCCCCTTTCCTTCATCAGTCCCATCCTTTGACTACACTGGACTTTGTGGCTAGAAATTGTGACAAGGGCAGGCTCTCTCCTCTAGTGTTAATGACTGTGCTGTAGCCTCATCCTGCTCTGCAGGCAGCTGCAAAGGGGCATTATCCCCTGTAGGCAGCAACACCATCTCTCCTGAATGTTTTTACTGCTGCAGTTGGAGAGAAAGAAGCTACAGGGCAGCTTAGCTCTGCAGCCTGCAAACAATGCCAACCTGTGAACAACTGCACAAATACTGCAGCCAAACTGGGCTGGGTGGACACTTCCCAATGCCTATGACTTTGTTCCCCACTTAGGTCTTCTGTTGCTCTTTCAGCTTACAGAGAGCAGATGTAAGGATGATCTGATTCTTTGTGCAGTTAAAAATTACTACATGTGGTGTAATATAGCAGAAAGGAAAAGAAATATGATCAGTCACAAAAAGCATTCACAGATGATGATTCTTCATTATATTAACATTGGATGAAACCCCTTGGATAGGTTTCCATATTAAATATCTATATGTATTTCTATGTGTTGCTATTCCACTTTGTACTTTACATCTACTGCTCATGTCATCTTGAAGTTATATTTCCTTGTTCCAGGTTTGTGAGTGTTTTTTTGCCAATAGGCATGTAGTAAAAGCAGGTGACAGTACTTGACCCCAGGAGCTTTCACTGAACACACGTGCCAATCTTATAGCTAGAAATCTTCAAAAGCCATGTCAGAAGTATAGCTGCATGTAAAATAGATTACTATTCCTGAAAATGCTTAAATTTATGAATCTATATGTGTGTGTGTGTGTGTGTGTTTAAGACTTTGTATTCCAATGATATTCCACAGAATAATGACAGGAATACCTCAAAACTGCCAGTAGCTTGGAGATCCTCTTTTAGAATATAGGAAACCTTAAAACTGAACACTTGGAGTACTAATGCCTCACTTTCTGGTGTTCTTTTGGTTACTTTGAGCTCAGTTCCTACTCTGGAGAAGATATTCTTGCCACAAAATATGGAGAAATTTCCTGAAGAAACTCATTGAAAAAGATGCTTCTTGGCACAAATTTTTATGACTAGGCACTTTCTAATAAAAAAAGTCAGTAAAAAATTCTCAGCAAGTTTCACACAAATAGTCACCGAAATTAGACAAAAAGTAAATGGACTTGGCATGTTAAATCAGCATTGTTTCCAAGCACAAAGCATAGAAAACAGAAACTCCCAGAGTTGTTTTAAAGTGAAAGTGTAATTGAATAACATGTATCTTAATTCAAGCAGTATTTTTCTTGCTTTTAATCCACTGAAAATGTCAATTTATATGGGCAAGCAATTCTGCCCAAGTAGCCAACCCCAAAACACATTTGCATTCAAATAGTGTGACATCTGACATTTCTGTGTCCATGTGTTATCAGACCGCTGTTTACCTTCTGGAAAGTGCCAGCATAAGGGGAGAATAGGGGAAAGTGAGAATTTGCTTGCTGGTTTGGGGAGAGCTGGAACTCTGATTTACTGTAAACTAAAGTTCAGGATGCTCCAATTAAATCAGGATGCTTGAGAGATATGAAGACTTAAATGTCCCCCCAAAGCTTTGGTCTAACGTGATTAAGCTGGCTGCTTTTACTATTCATAGACATATTCTAAATTGCAGAAAAATGATAAGTAGATATAATGGGTTGTTACCGTTATATACTTATAAGAATATGCCCCCAAAAGGTTTCTGTTCCCTGCTTCCATTTTTTGTTGAATGTCAATCATTTATATCTTCTGGCAGCTATAATACAATCTTCCTTGAGATACATGATGCCCTTAGCTTTCAGGAACATCATGAAATGTTATTTTTACCCCTAGACTCCTCTTGCTACCTTTTTTCCAAACTTTGCTTGTTGCTTTTTAGAGTGCTATGCATTTGTGAAATGCCTGTGACTTCCTCATGTGGAAACCCACTGTTTATACACTGGGTACTAACTGAAGACAAGATGTGAAGAAAATGTACCACACTATGCCGTATAATACTGTATGAGTATGCAGTGCAGCTGGAGCTTTGAATAAGTGAAAAAACATTATGTCCTAAATATCTGAATAGCATTGAGTTGGGACAGCTTATGACTTGCTCTCAGCTGCGCTCCTGAGAATTACATTTAGTGAGGAATATTGGATCCAGGGTTTTGTTGGTTTTTTTTCCTTCAAATTCGTTTTAAAAGCAAATTCATGCTGTGAAAATAATTCTGGCTTTACAAGTGGGAGAAATATTCCACTACAGTTATGCAGCGCAGATACTGATTGTAGGCTAATAGAGGAGAGGGATCTAACTAGTTTTGCTAGAAAGAAGTAGTAGAGCACTTACAACATATCCACACACACTATGACTAGAAGGAAAGCTTTTTGGCTACCCTCTTTCTCAGCTTATACAATCTAAGTTGTCTTTAAATACAACCACATACCAAGTCAGAGAGTGAGCTCCTTCATACAAATGTTTTCAACAACATGTAAACCCACATTTCATTAATAATCTGGGATGGAACAAGCAGGACACAGTTACTATCAAATGTTATTGCCTGCCCTGCAGCATTCATTACTTAAATCTTAAACATTTTTAATCTCTTTTGTCTTTTATTTGTTGGAGAGATGGATCTAGGTACACAACAAATTAAAATTAGAATAGCTAACTCTATAAAATAGAATAACTGTGAAATATTGTCATCCTGGAAACAATAGGCCAGACCTTTGGCTGCTGTAACCTGTAAAGCTTCATTTGCATAAATGGAGCAATGAAAAAATCTACACTTACTGAGGATGTGGTCCATTGCTTGCTGATGACAAAGATCTCAAAAATGCCTGTGACTTTTCAATTGTGTATGTGCAGGTTGCTCTGAAAGTTTCAGAGACTATGGAAGAAAGGAATAGTTATCATCAGTGACAAATTTAATGCTTGGAGGACTCTGACAGTGCTCATTCTTCAACTGTCTAAACGAGTTTTTTACTTTTCTGAGATTTTTTCAGTAATATGGTTATGTAGAGAGAAAATAAAATTAACGCTTCATTGCTATTCATCATATGGCACTAGAGGCAAATGAGAAAATATATGTTATTTACCATCAGCAAAGTAACATTATTTGAAATGAATTAAAAACAATAAAATAAATAAAATAAAATAAATCAATAAGATGACAGTCACAAAGTATTCCTCCAATACATAGTTCTAGCAAAGTAGTTGAATGAAACATAATGGTACATTCATTAAGTAAATCTAAAACCATCACAGTTAAGATTAAATCAGGAATAAAAATAGAGGAATAAGGACAGAAAATTTCTTTTACACTAAGCTGTCTCAAAACCTTTGACTTCCCCACACTGGGATCAGATCTAAGAAATATGAACACAACTGGAGTATTTAGAATCAGAAAGATTAATGATCATTGATGAAATTTGCATGACAAAGATATATATTTGCAAATGTAGTTGTTTTTTTTGGCTATGCACAAGTACTAAGTTGTATTTTCAGACAAATACAGAACAGTGCTAGCCAACTCTCTGTCAAACCAAGCTTTTATGTGCCTCCGGAGCTATGGTGGAAAGATAACACGTATAGGCAGAGAACACCATCTCAGTGTCAAAACTGTTAAAAATCTTTTCTGAGAGAATTATACCACATACATATCACCATGAAATATTAAACAGAATTTGCAAGTTCATGTTTCTCAGTTGTCAGGCAGATACATAATGTGTGTCTTTATTTAGATTTTATATACATACACAATGACCCCCCTACTTTCTTAAACTGATGCCAAAACTTCAGATATGAGTGAGGATTAGAACTTGGCTTGTTGCCACTTGTGCTTATAGTCTAAGCAAGTAGAAGGTCATCAGTTCTGCCATGACACCAATGATAAAAACAGACAAAAAAGAAGCAATGCAAAGTCTTACAAGTGGTAACATATTTGTAGTATAACAACAGAATCACTGAAGGTGCAGGTGACTTACTAAGCAGTTGTAATGGCATGCTAACATGGGCTCTGTAAGTATAATTATTAGGCAAGGACAGATTATTGAGAAAATGGTAAGAATACACAATTTTAGATTCTTTTGCAACAAGTCTCACAAAACCAATATTAATCATATATGCTAGATATGTGTATTTTGTACAAAGACAATTAACCTCTTTATTTGAAAACAAGAGCTTTGTTACTGTTGAATATAGAACTAATCCTTTGCAGCAGATAACTTTCAGCAAGTATGAGTGGAATAAGTTGTACTTGTTATGCCCATGTTCTTCCACAAGTGAAAGATTAATATTTAATTTTCCAAACACTGTTATATATGAAGGTTAGGAAACTTCTGGTATAGGAAAAGTCAAGGTATCATCTGAGGATATAACAAACACTTGCCCTAGATCCATCTTTCCATTTATTTCTTTTCTTAACCAGTTCAGCCCTACAGGTAAAAGCACGCCCTTTTCTGGTCAGCAAAGTTCAGCTTCTGTGAAAGTAATAATAGTTTGTAACGAGGTTTAAATTAGCATCATGATTGCATGGCTAACAAAAAGACTGCTAAGAGCAGCTATCCCTTTCTTATTTAAAAATGTATCAGAGTTGCATCAATAGGCCAAGGTAGTTGAGCCATCACTTCAGTTGAGATTAAAATATTTCTCTGGGACTCCTAGTACAGCATTATACATATCACAAGGACAAATACTAAATCACAGCCCTGTCTTTATGTTTAGGACCATACAAATATCAATTTGTATTGATACATTGTATAACACTAATTTCTGATTCATGGTAAGGTTGATGAAGCTAATTAGGAACAAATAGTACAAGGAATGGGGAACAAACAGTGTGACAATGCAGTCATAAAAGCCTTTAAAAAAATAAACTCTTTCAATAAGGCAGTAAAAGAGGTTATCAGGAGGCAAAACAGACCAGCAGGTCCTCTGTTCTAGAGTTTAGGCTCAGGGTTCATTCTATGACAGTACCTTGTTTGCAAGTTTCTCATCCAAAAGCAGCACTGATTCTTGGACTTTACACAAGAGCACTGAGACACTGAGGGAGGTTTAACCTTTTGTTCAGCCTCAATCTGACAGCACTACTGAACTGTAGCCTCAACAAGGGACAGGACATCTGAAGAGTCTATTATCGTTCTCTACCAAAAGAACAGAAAGCTTCTTATGCCAGCTAATACATTTAATTTTGAAAACAGATCTATTTTCCTTATGTGTAATTGAGTTCTGTTACAGAACACAAAACAGGTAGGGTTTGCTGTCATAGCAATGAAAAGAGGTCAACATCAAAGGACACAGATGCAAGTTCCACTTTATTTTCAAGAGCATAAGATCTTCAAAATAAAAGAACCTCTCCTTTCTGCATTCAAAACAGCCAAATACTATTTTCACTGTATTAAGGTACAAGATGAACCTCTTTTGTATCATTATTTCACCTAACCCACTCTTTTTCTCTCTTCAAGCAGATGTTTCAGTGAGCACCAGCTGCAGTCAGGTCTCTCATCACTTAACACCTACTTGCTTGGATTTCTCTGCTCTCACTTTGGTGTTGAAGGGGTTTTTGTTCATTTACACCTTGTGTAAAAGAGGCAGGGTTGGCCTAAATTGTGCACCTTCTTTCATATACTGAGGGAAGAAGGGTGGGCTTGCAAGTTGTGCTCTGCTGCAAGAATAACTGTTGAAGAGGATCTGCTGATTCATTATTGCTTGAAAATCATTTTGGAGTGTCCTTACTAGGGTATTACTGGTGAGATAAATATAAGACTAGCTCACCAGTCACCACTTAAGCAACAGATTAGGTGATGTTGGAACATAAAAATAATTTTTTCACACAGCAGACAGAAATGATTCAACTAGAATGTAAGTCGCTAGTATCAGTGACATCCAGTTTGTACATGAATGAGGTGACTGAAGAACTAGTTTATGAGATGCCAAGATTAAATCAGTAATAACAACAACAACAACAACAATAATGCTGATGACAACAACAACAATAGTAATAATAATAACATAGTAATAATGAAACATTATCTGTTGAAAGAGTTCAGGCTTTTTTGTGGTTGAAAAGAAAAATGCAAGTGCTACATATGTGTCAAACGCACAAGTGCTATGACAAGCACTAAGCTTCAAAATGATATTGTGTTTGATCACCTGGGGGCTGGAACTAGATGAACTTAAGGTTCTTTCCAACCCTAACTATTCTATGATTCTATGATTTTGATTATTATTATCTCAGACCATAAAAGGAGAAAAATAGCTTTTGTGAATCCTAGGAGTGCAGATCATGGCACAAAAGTATGTATCTTCTTTAAAGACAATCAGATTGTCTAATTTCTCCATCTGTTTCTTAGTATGTCCTTTATCATTCCTGTACCTCAGCAATGATACATCTTCCAATGGACACACGATTTCAGCTACCTGTATTCTGAAAACCATGTCCATTCATGTTCAGAATATATCACTGCCACCTGCTTAACCTGACATTCTATTGTAGCTTTCTTAGGAGCAATGAGGCGATCATAAGATAACCGCTGGTGAAACTTCCTCTTCCTCTCGCTTGCAAAAAAGGAACAGCTGGGCGTGTGCTTACACATTGCTGCTTTAGATACCAAAGTTAAGGTACTTCTCAAGCTATCTATATCAGAATCCCTGCCTTCCTATGTATCAATGAAAGTAACTAGAGTTTTTCTGAATTGCATTCAAGCATTTAAGTTAGACAGTACCTGGTAAGACTATTTCTCAGATGTTGAGAGCATAGTACTGAAAATCACCACTGACTTTCTTCCACTGTAAAAAAATGTCTCATGCTTATTTTGTGATATCTGCATTTTGCAGTGGGGTTGCACAAAGTCTTCTATAGAATCACCATACACAAAAAACCCGCATACACTGGTATATATTTTACCTCCTTTTAATTGTACAATTCAAGGAACCCTTACTGCTCTGGACATTATTTAAATAGCAAAAAAATCCAAAGCTTCCAAAACAGAGAGAAATAATTGGTATCACCTTGTACTAAAAAAAAGATTTCTGCAGAGCAAGTAATATCAGGGTCATTTTCCTACCCTCTGCTTAAATAGTGCTCACTGTTGAAATTAACTCTTGAAATAAACCTGAAGCTAACTAATGTTTACAGCTGCTCTACTAAAAATATAAGGAATAATGGGCATATGTGATCCTGTCTGCAGTTTCCATCAAAATCACAACACAAGAGAGTTCTGCAGTCATCATGAGGCAGATAACATTGATTAATGTTCCATATAGCAATAACACCATACATTTATGGACAGAGTGGTGAAGCTTTGCCAAAGCTCACTAAAAGCAGCTGCAAGGCAGGACTGACTTTTAACCTCCCCATCTAATACAGGAACTTCTTGGCATAAAAACTGTGCTAGTAGCATACAACCTGCAGGGTTGCCATTACAAAAACAGATTTGGCCAGCAGGACATCTCTATTTCCTGAATAAACTCCTAACACATTACACAGAAGTGAAGTTATACAGGCATATCTGGATACCAGAAGAAGAAACAATCAAAAGAAATTAATTCTTAACATACACTGAAGAAACACATTTTTGCTTAATTTCTGGTATTACAATCTCCCTTTTCTTTGGTTAACAATTAACATTGTTTGATATGAGAATTAAATAACTATACAGTTGTCTACAGTGGTGAAAGTTGTGTGTACAGATCCTTTTCTGCAGAAAAATTGATCTCTGAACAATGAGTCGGATCTTTTGCTTGTCTCAGAAATATATTGCTAAGGTGCGGGAGAATTGTTCTTGTTTGTTGTGGAGTCATCTATGGTTAAAGCCAGTGTGCCAGAAGCGGCTTGTCTTGTGAGCTGCAAAAGGGTGTTGTGGGACAATAGTATTTCTCTTCTCTTTTGGGACAGGAAAGCAGGGAATTCCTCAGTAAGACATGCTGAGTAAGGAGGATGCTTTTTACTCCTCAGAAGGCTTTTATCCATGTCAAATTCCATTTTCTGAATTCAGTGATATATTATTAGTGTCATTTTCTGGAACAAATTATACTGTAAATAATTCCAGAAAGTGCACTTAATATAGATTTGTTTGCTAACTGGCAGTGTCTCCCTCCAGGGTTAAAGGTAGAATAAAATGTTGTTTATCCTATGGGAAAAAAAAATGACAAGGTTTCTTGCTTCCTCTGTTTCAGTGTGTGAGCCCTTGTGATTCCAGGTCATAAGATCTGTCACATGCTAAAGGAGAGAATTCCTGCAAAGAGTCCTTTGTTTCAGTAGGGCAGTATCAGTGGCTCATTGTACCATTCATTAATGCACCACCTCTTTGCTGCTGCTTGTCTCTTTTAAACAAGCCAATTTGCTTCTGGAAAAGGTTGTTCTGTGCTCAGTTGTGTAACTCTGGATTACAGCCTCTGTTAAGCATATGGAGGCTAGAATAATGTTCACAGAGTGAGCTCCCTATCCCTCTTAGAGAAAGCAATACTACTAACGAGGCCTTTTCAGCGCAGAAATCTGACTGTCCCCAGATCAGCAGGGCTGGACTGATAAAGGTGATATGGTAGTTATCACATTTGAATTTGTGGCCCTAGAGTGGACAGGGATGAAGTCTCTGGAGTTTGGTGCTTGTGTGCCCCCCTTCTTGGTCTCTTTTCAGCCACACCCTGCTCACTGTCCCTCTATGGAGCTGCCGTCTCTTCCCAGCAGCAGCTAGGGCAATGGTTCCTAGACTTTGCACATTTGCTGCTATTTGGAGCTTCCCTCAGTAGGGTAGCAAGGGAAGGGAGTGTAGGCTTCCAGAAGGATGGGAAAAAAGTGCCATACATCAGATGTATGAGTTTCCTGTTTAGTGGATGTGAATGTCTCCATTTTGCACATGAATAAAAGAGTTGTCATCCCTATGGTGGTAGCCTATAAAGTTTATTTTACTCTTACACAGCTCTGGTCTGAACCTGGTATTTGTCAGAAGAAAGAAGTTGTACAAGACATATTATTTTCAATTCAGCTAGAAGGTGCCAGAAATCCTTTAGGCCCCAGTCCCACATTCACTTACACATTCGGTATGTCATTCCATGAAAGCAAACAGAAGCATCTCTCTCATCATTTTGGTGCCAGATAAAAAAGATGGTGTCTCAGCTACTGTCTGTGAAAAAGCCACTACTAACCAGCTGAACTATGTAAATTACTTACCTAATAAGATCTTTATACATCCAGCACCATATCAGAACACATACTCATTTAATAAACCCTCTGGTTTTAAATCTAAAAGCTGCTAGCAGTCACTTCAGTGCAGGGATGTTCATAAATGATTCATCTTTACACTGTTTGCAGGCAAATGAAGTGAATATTTGTTACAGAAAAGTTAGGTGCTGCTATTACTTTGAAAGAATCAGGATCCACTGCTTCCAACAGACACAGTTACAGGTGTTAAATTTCAAATCACAGCCTCCAAACTTTTTTCATTTTTGGCTGAGAAGAAATTAGGCTTGTGAGAATGAGATGAGTGTGCTAATATTTCCTAAAACTATTCAAAACTGCAGTCATGCTAAAATGTTTTCAGATCCAAAATGTTTATTTTCCTAAGCATTTCAAGCAAATTTGTTGAAAACAGTCAATCTACTTCTGAAAACAGTTACTTATCACCTGAGAACTGGCTTCACGTTGTCATATCTGAAAGCAGACATAAATGAACAACTTTCAGATAGTGACTCTGCTAGCCCTCCCCCTCAAAAGCTACACTTTAATCAAATTCCCTCTTATGAGGTAGCCACCACATAGAGACTGTAAATGTATTCTATGATTCTGTATGTGGAATATGTGTATGAACATTTGAACAAATTCCATTTGAAAAGTCAGCTTGATTACATCAGAATTATTATGAGACACACAAAACTACATCTAGCTCTCTACCTCTGGTCTACCTACCCATCTGTTTTATTTTCAAATGATTCATCCTTGAAGGCACTAGAATGCCTCCTGAAACGTGCAAGATTAATCAGTCCTTCAATGGCCCTATATAAAAGCGTAACTCTGAGGCTGCGTGTTGTGTTATTGACTTCACTGGGACTACTCACTGGCTTGAAACTCAGCCAGTCTGAATAAACAAACTGATGAGGTTTTATTTCTCTTCCCTGCTTCCCTGTAGACCACTTGGATTAATTTTGTTTAGGGTAAAGTTTTTTTCTCTCTCTACTGCCATATCTGTCTTTTATTCCTTCTGATCCTTTATTTATTTTCTCCCTTTTCTACCTCTTGTCTTTTCTTCTTGGTATTAGTATTTACCTTCTTAGGAGAAGTTTTCATGTTCATAGCAGAATCTAATAGAGGATTTTGATGATCAGAGGTAACTTCTTAGTGCATAATGGGGTTCTCAGCTATAGTCGGTGTCATCAATACTATTAAAACACAAATATATTAAAGAACAGCATCCATAACAAAGTTGACAGTCTATTAACAATGTCAAACACTCTGATATATCCAGGCCAAAAAGGTCGTTTTCTTAATGTCAGCTTGAGAAAGCGTATTTTCATTTTCACTCTAATGAACAATTCAGCAGTGTGCAAATGCGGTTAGGCAAAACCTAGGCAGAGAAAGTTCTGGCCCGTTTAGAAAAATAGCTGTGGACTAAAAACTCTGACTGCTTTTCCACTTTGCAGCTGGAAGGACATAGCACTTACATGCAGCTGTATCAAGAAGCATGGTTTCCTAGAGCAGCAAAACAATGAGAATGTCTTTCCTCAAGGAAGAGCTGCAAGTATAACATTGTATGACTAGAATGGCAATTGATATATAATTAAGGGCATTGCCATGATTTGGAATCACTCCTACTCTTCCATTATCAATAGAATTTAATTTCTGAGGGTTTTTTTCCTAAACTGACAGCACTGCTCTTCAAAATAGACAGACCGTCTATACAAATTACAAGTGGAAAAATACAAGTGGCACTGTTTGGCTGGCATATAATCTTCAACTGATTGTATTCTGTTTTATTCATACTGAATGTGCTTTCTTTCTCCTTAAAAAAATAATGCCCATTTTCAAAAATGAAAGGAGCTGTGAATAATCCACTTTTTATATAAGCATTGCTAGTAAGCAGAGCAGAATAAAGATGCCTTCATTCCACTAACAATTATGAAAAGATCATATCAGACAATGACCTTTAGAAATGCTTCAGTGATCACTGTATCAGGCTGTAAGTCTTAAGTGGGAATTCTTCAGACAGGATTTGACTTCACGTTCACTTATATGCCTAATTTTGCCCCACTCATGTTAACATGATTTTTACTGTTGAATTTAACAAAGGAAGAACAAAGCCCTTATGTGGAATAAACTCACAGAAATTAATAGATAGCCATATGTACAATGGAGAACTGAGTTTAGCTGTGCATTTTTGCTTCCTGGCCTCTTGATTTTCCAAGGACATCCTTTTGCATTTGATGTTGGTGCCAATTAGAGAGAAGGTAGAGGCAGAATTTATAGCAGCACCATCAATAAGACTCTTACTGAAGCAAATGGGAGATATGTGCATGAATTTGGCTGAATATCGTTATGGTAGAAAAGAGCCAACTGACTGATTATTTTCAGCTTATAGATGGACTAATAACCTGAAGAAAGCAGTGAAAGAAAAATGTCTATTTGTTAAGATTTTAAAATAACATTTTCAAGTGAACTTCTTATAACAACACTCTGCATAAGATTCAACAATACAAATAAATACATTATATTCTTCTGCCATTCAAGGTCACATTAACCTTCTTGAAGAAGAAGCCAAGAACTCCTTAAGTTAATCATCCTCTAAATTGAAGCTGGTGCTTATTTGACTCTGAGGTTTTGTTCAAGACAGAGCAAGCATGTGAAAAATCAGTGAAATGCAAGATTTCATTTACACAAGGTCAAAGTGACCTAGATTTCAAGTGATGTCTAAAGTATTATCAGTCCTTTACACAAGAAAAGTTCTGTGCGCTGTTCATTTAATATTTAAGACATTTGCATAAGTATATAAAAGAGCATTTTCTTCTTGCTCTACCCAGGTAGGTCAAGTAACTGTTAGTACTGAATAAACCGTTTGTGAGTACTAGTCCCCAGAATAACTTGGATTATGTGCAGTTCTCTCAATACACAACAGTTTATGCAAGGAGGAAATACATACACATAAATACATCTACCACAGATGCAAGACGTACAGCGGTGTGAGCTCTGGCCATGCCTGCTGATGATTTAGGCCTGCTGAGACAAATAAGTATAATGAAAATAGACAATTTATATCAACTGCAATACTGGCAAAAAAATTCTGAGTATTCAACTTTGTTCATGATGTAGCTCAAACATACAGGTAAATTTATTGAAAAGAGGTCACATTTTGAATAGAAAATCTTTATGACAATATAAGAAGAAATCTATGTTGTGGTATTAATATCTTGCTGACTCAGGCCTAAATAACCAGCATATGCACTGGTGAAAAAGCTTGAAAATTAACAATTAATTTTATACTTAGTTGGTCAGAATGAGAACAGTGTAGTCAATAACTGTAACAAACAGCATTATTTATATATCACATTAATTACACGAATGCTTTAAAGTTATTATTAAAAAAAAAAACCTATAAAATTTTCTTATAAATATTTTAGCAGTAACATAATGGACTGAGTTGTTATTTGTAGCAGATTATTTTCTTCATATTTTCCATCTGTCCTACCTGTTGATATGTCAGTACACAGATCAGGACATGAACATTGAAGACAAATGGCCAACATGAGACATGCAGCATAACTGATAAATGCCACAGGCAAAATCAGATTTGAGGTAATCTTTTGGTAAAGAGAGTTACACTTCATTGAAGCAGTTACTCACTTCTAGCTTTGAGTGTTGGTCACCTACTGTAATTGAAAGAGGATCACAAAAATTGAGACAAGCTCTGAAATTTTTCCATTAGGTATCTCTATAAGTTAGAGATGAGAAGTTTTCAAGGTGTAGGTCTCCTAATATGTTTTTGTTATCTGATGACTTTCCTCATGCTGAAGGTCAGAAAGTTTGAAATTCCAGTTCAGAGGAAGGGCTGTATCATGCCTTCAAGACAGGTTCCTCACTGGGGTTGCAGGATCCCTGCCCAGCTTCATGGGAGCTCAGGTACTCTGGCATGCTTGTCAAGAGCAGTGTGCTGCCTTGCCTAGAAGTCCAGCTCTTTTCACTGGCTAAACAAGGACAGAAGAGCCTCTGCTGCAGCACAATCCCAAGTCTAACATCACTTTGGCAAGGCTTGTGATGAGAGCCAGAAGCAACCCTTGTACTCAAGGGAGAGTACAAGCTTAGCAGCAGTACTCGCCTTTCTATCTGCTCAGTCACTTCATGAGCTTTTACACACAGAGTAACCCATCAGTCAGGCCAGGAATTCTGTACCATTTGTCTTTAAATCCAGTGCTTTCCTTATGACTGCAAGCCACCGCATTATTTATAAAAGGCATACTGCTCTCTTCTTTTTAAATACAACCTGCCCTATTCTGAACACCTCCTTAAATTGAATATTGTCTTATGCACCTTGGTTGTGTGTGAAAATATACTGCTTCAAGGTAAAAGGAGAGAAGTTGAATTATTATCCTGAAGGCTGTTTGTACACTTGCATGATCCACCCACTCATCTTACCTTGAGGGCAACAAGAATTGCATGGGCTGGTCAAGAACAGAGCAAAGTACTCAAGTGCTGACTGACAAGGTTGCCCCTCCTAAGTGTTCGCTCTGAGCTCTGATCTCCAAGCACTATTGATACTTAGCAGTGAAGCAGAACTGCTGACGTTCCTGCTGGGTTCCATGCAGAAACCTGAACATCCCCATTGAATTCACAAACTGGAGCCAGAGTTCAAGGGAGAAAACTTAGAGCAGGAATTTTCATCTTAAATCAGATTTGTTTTCACTTTGACTCCTATTCAGTACCATACTGAAACATGCACTTAACTTTAAACATTAAACCCCTATTGTGTACTGGAAGGCTAGAAGTCAGATGTGTGATTGAACTTAACTTGCTGAATCTTAGGCATATAACAAGATAGAAAACTTTAAAGCACCAGTCTTTATTAAAAATACATTTTTACCAAGAGCTGATATGTTCCAGATAGGACAGGAGACTGTGTTTCTTACTAGCTACTTCCCAACCATCTTAATGACACTGTAAACCACTGGTTATCGTGCCAGATTTAAAGTGTATACACAGAATGAAAGTTCCATTACAAAAAGAGCTATCACAACCAGCCTTGCTACTCTTGCATTATTATAGAAGAAAAGCAAATATGTGTGCATGCGTATCTGCATATCTGTATGTATTTAATTTATAAAACACTGGGGGAAATCCCTGGCACCAGTAAAATAATTACCTTCCCATGTATTTCAGTAAGACAGCATTTCTCCTCATATTTTTCATCAGCAGTTTGATTGCTTACCTGATTCCTTTCAGAATGTAGTTTAAACTTTACCCAGTTATTTTTTTCCCTTTTTCCCTTGTTTTATAAAACTGAAAATAAAACTAACTGTGATTATTAAAAGAAAAACTACACATTTACAAATGTACTATTTTTTTTTTCACTTCACCTACAAGAAAGTTATCTAAAAACTTTGAAAAGACATTAGAATGATAGTTATAAATAAAATAGTTCCCTTCCATGAATCCTCAGAGGTACATTGAACTTAAAGTGACAATAAAATAATCTATTCAAGTAATTCTGAAACAGTCAGGACTCCTCAGGGAAAACAAAACAAAACAAAACAAAAAAAAACCCAAAACAGCAAAGAAAAAAAAAGTAATGCATGCTCATGTTAGAAATGTTGCTCTTAGAACATGTTCATGAGAGTAACAGCATTGCATGGACCAAGCCACAGATGGGCACTTGGCATGCCCTGAGGATTCTCACTATTGCTATATGCTGCTGCTGCTGCTGAAATGTAAAGGGGCAAATCAGAGATGGAAAAATGAAAGATTGTAAATAAAAGGCAATGCTTTAAAAGAAATTGAGTGAGATGGCTTCTTAGCATCCAGTTGGCATGTTATAGAGCCCTGTGTAAATCTTCCTGTTTTTCCACAGAATGCTTCTCCTAGCAGCTGGAGGTGTATGTGTAGTAGAAGTGGGCAGCTGGGTCAAGTTGGTCTGAAAATGGGGGCAACAAAGATAAAAATATTATACCCAGGTAGGTAAGATGGAACAGGAAATTGATGCTAGAATAATTTTCCTGTAAATAGGATGCTGTCAAAGGGTTGACCATCACTGGGCAGTCATCCCCTATCCCTACTAGAGGCCTCACAAGGGCAAACTACTATTCGGTTTTATGTGAGATATTTACATCTACAATGTATGTGGCATGCAGGTGGACATACTGGAAATAATTTTGAAAAGCCCTTGATATGCAACGCCTTAGAGCCTTTGAAAGCTCTAGACCAGGACTAGGCAGAGTGATGAGCCTTCTTCCTTCACCCATTTGAAGTCAAATTCTGACTCCAGTGTGGACAAATCACTGTCAGCTGCTAAACTAATTGAGCTAAAAAATGAAGGAGAAGGACTCACGATTCACCCTTTCTGCACCCATTGAAGTTCCTGTGGTCAAGAGAGGGGGGCTTCCTAATCTGGCAGCTAGACCACTCTGCCACCACTTCCAAAAAAACACACCTTCAAATCCTTGTCTAGACATGGCCTTATGCAAGCAAGAGATAAGAATCAGCCCCTGAATGGGTGTTTTGTTATATAACCACTGATGAGGCCGGGGGAGTTAAACATTTGCAGTAGTTTGTAACATTCCTAAAGCATTACGTTTTCAGCAAAGTGGATTATCTTGTCTCATTTTTCTCTGATGAACTATCAGCTCTGATCTTGACACATGAATTTATTATGCTTGGGTTAGACAAACTAAGCCTTAATAAGCTTCAGTTAAAAACCTCCCTTTGTGTTTGCAGAGGGGAAAACTCAGCACTTAGGTTGCCTGACGGGTACAAAAATGAAATCAGGCTTCTCTACCCTTATCTAGCTTAGGTTGGATGTGTGTATATATCAAAGATGGGATTTTTTTTCTCTCTAGGTTTTGCTAGATATTTGATTGCTTTGTTGAAATGGTTCCATGATATCTGACTGGGTTGACCTCCAGATGTATCTCCTCCGGGGCATTATGTTCTGTTTCGCATTATCAGCTGCATGCTCCAAAGGTTAGGTTGTGAGAGCTTGGGTGGGGCTTTTAACTCCTTCTTCCAGGCCCACAGTCACAGTGTGCCTGTTTGCATGTGATCACATGGTTAATTTTACCAAACAGTGAAAGAAAAGCAATACATACTCATCTTGATTTAATAATTGCAGTCATGATTTATGTATAATGGTGTCACTTTATTGAACATTGGTTTGATAGATAACAGAGAGCACGTGACTGGCTTATTTGGAAAGTATATTTAACACTACAGATCTTTCAGGGAATGTGCAGAAACTTCTAGATATATGGAACAAACTCATCTGATGTAAATCAGGTGTCTGAATTGACAACAGCAGTAATGGGTAAGGCAATAATTAGTATGCATAACTATTTCAGGGTGTGTAAAGTTCCAGTGCTGGAGTGTCACTGATTTACCCCAGTTGAGGATACGGCCTTGAGAACTCACAAGAAATGGCTATGCTTACTAATTACTGAAGCTGCTAATGTATTTCAGCCAAAGAAGTGCTAGCTCTTGCAAATAAGACACCTAAAAGTTTCTGCCATGTTTTTCAGCTAAGCAGTCAGAAAAGTGAGGCTGCATTTTGCATTGTGACAGTCCTTGTTAACACTAAACACTGGCTTGCTGCACTGATCAGGCATCTCACTAGTTTAGGTATAATCACTACAATTTCCACTGGTTTTTTCCCAGATTGAGGCAGGATGAAAAGCTGATTTTTTGGTTACCCTTCTGGCATAGAATGAAGACACGTTTAGGATGCTTTTGACACTGTTACAATTTCACTCAGGTAGTCACTCAGAAAGAAGTGGCTAGTGAGTACTATTACACTTGGCATTTCCAACAGCAAATCTTTTCTAATAAGCAACAGCTGAAAACACGTGGGAAGTATTTTAAGCCCGATGGTTCAGATAGCTTCAAATTTCTAACTTATGTAGAAGCTATTGAAGGTTATACTACATGACATATTTTGTCCTGCCAGATTTATGTCTCAGATCACTTTAGTCACAGGTATGTCCTTTCAAGGATTCAAATCACGGAAGGTAAAAGCCCTCACAAACACGAGGACACCAAAGTCCTTCACATCACGGCCATAAGTTGAGCTAGCAGTCTTTCCCAGCTACTGTTTTGTTCAATTCAAGGCCTGTGGGTATTTTGAAATGCAAGAGGCTAGGTCTTTTTTTATTGTTCCTGAATGAATTTTATTTGGAATATCATGTTGGCCTAACTACTAGTGGAACTTGACCATTTAAGAATATTTAAAGGGATCTTTAAGACAAAGGTCTCTGCCTTGGCTTTACTTATACTGCTGCTGGCACAATAACAGTGAAGCTCCCTGGAAATTTTCAGGCTCTAACTCAGACATTCTTCATATATTTGTATGCTCAACATGTCAGATGTTGTGGGAAATACCTAATTCTTTGTTATTACTTCCCAGAGAGGAGGTTCCCTTTGTACAGTTTTGGACTGGAAGACAAATGAGTGAGCTCAAGACTGTTTGTGTTTGTGGAATAACTTGTTTTATTTACACAGTCAGTAATCCTGGAAAACAGCTGGTTACAGAAGAATGTAAGCAATTCCTTCACCCTCCATTCCCAGTTCATTGCTAGTGCATAAGGTCCTGGAAGCTACATTACCTCTAAAGTTGAATGTAGTTCACCTGATAAGAATTAGAAAGATTTTTTTTGCCCCTTAAAGAAATAGATATAAATCTAATGAGATTTATATTACTGTATTATTCTTAAGAGTAAAAATCTGGGCCCCATGGTAATGAAAAAAACTTGGGAGTGGTGGTCGATGAGAAAATGAACATGAGCCTACAGTGTGCGCTTGCAGCCCAGAAAGCAACCATATCCTGGGCTGCATAAAAAGGAGCGTGACCAGCAGGTCGAAGGAGGTGATCCTGACCGTCTACTCTGCTCTTGTGAGACCTCACCTGGAGTATTGTGTGCAGTTCTGGTGTCCACAACATAAAAAGGACATGGAGCTGTTGGAACAAGTCCAGAGGACGGCCACAAAGATGATCAGGGGACTGAAGCATCTCCCATACAAAGACAGGCTGAGAAAGTTGGGGCTGTTCAGCCTGGAGAAGAGAAGGCTGCATGGAGACCTCATAGCAACCTTCCAGTATCTGAAGGGGGCCTATAAGGCTGCTGGGGAGGGACTGTAGTGACAGGACAAGGGGTAATGGGTTCAAACTTAAACAGGAGAAGTTTAGATTGGATATAAGGAAGAAATTCTTTCCTGTGAGGGTGGTGAGATGCTGGAATTGGTTGCCCAGGGAGGTTGTGAGTGCTCCATGCCTGGCAGTGTTCAAGGCCAGGTTGGACAAATCCTTGGGTGGCATGGTTTAGTGTGGGGTGTCCCTGCTTATGGCAGGGGTGTTGGAACTAGATGTTCTTAAGGTCCTTTCTATGATTCTATGATCTGTGTAGACCAGCAACTTCTTGTGACCTTAGCTAGAAAAATATAAAAAGGAGAGCTAATGGCATTGTTGTATTTTCTTGCTTTTACAGTCTAAGCCAAAACCTGATTTTGATTGTGGCAAGTATCTAAGTATCACCATCTATTTTTCTTCCAAGTGACAGGCTATATTGTTTTATCATGTTAACCCATTTTGGCAATACAGACAAGATATTTTCATAAGAACCAGACCCTAACAAGACTTTCTATTGACCTTTACCACATAACTAGGTTATTTTCAAAATTCACTTTGATTATCTGCACTTCAGCTATGAAGAGTCACAGAAAAAAACTCAACTAAAACAAATTGATCAATACAAAATCATATTTGAGATACTTCTTGAGCAGATATTTTGAGTTTTAAATGACCAAGTTGGTTGTAGTTTACTTGCCCTAATATTATTCAATTCTACTGTGCCTGCTTTTACTAACAAAACTGCGAATAAATCATTATGAAAGAAGAAAAAGTATCATTTGGTGTTCAGCCAGAATGTTTCTTTAATCCATGCCTCTTTCTTCCTTGGGTTTATTAAGCACAGGTTTGGCTACAGCAACAATCAAGTACCTCACCTTTAAATAACAAATCATGTCAAGTTATTCTGCTTATATTAGAACTCTTACATTTTCCTTATTCTCACATAGAAAGTAAATACATGAATCCTGATTCTTCATTTACCACACTGTGAGCAGTCATTATGCCCATACAAGAGAAACATGGAAGGAAAAAAATCTGATTTGGTAGCATAATGGGCTTATTTTGAATTCATCACAATAATTACACAAGTTGATGAGTGATGAAGAATTCAGCTCATTATTCATAAGAAGCAACAATCTTTTAGCTAGTACTGTGTATCAGAGATAGAAAGCCCCTGGTTTATTACAGCCATTATTATTAGTCCAGTTGCCAATCCAAAAATCGTATTTGATTGTCTCATGTACAACAGAATACTAATCTATTTCCCTTCTTACTTCTCCTCTATGCTTGTATAGACAGGTACATTAATCTATTCTGCCAAGAGCAATCTCTTTATCTATGCAGGACTACAATGATTATTCACTCTTATCAGTACCAGCATCTGCATATATGCACAGGATAAAACACAAATATTTCCTCACCCTATTTCTTTGTCAGTTCTCTGCTTGAAGGGTGATCAGATCATTTTTAATTGCATACTGAGCAACAAATATCTGACATTTGAGTCTGAGTGACTAAGAACTACATTTTGCTGACAATATTAATATGCTCTTGTGCTTCACGTCTATCAATTTTCAGGAGTTTAATCAGATTAACACTTTGTAATGACTCCCAAGAATACCACATTCTGGCAATGTCTGATGTTAGTCATTCACCAATAGCACCAAGCCAGATTCCTTCATCTGAAAACTAGTGGATGCATCACATCCCAGTGTATTCTGGGAAGGTAAGTGGTAGTGCAAATAGACCCAGTTCTTAAGAAGGAAGTTTCAAAAGACAGGATGATCCAAGCACACAACTTCCTGGCAATAAAGAAGGGCAGTCCTACTCCTCCTTTTCCCTTTTTTTCAGGCCCTGCTCTGATCTGTCAAAGAGATTAAGTGCAGCAAAATGGCCAAATGAATCATCTTCTGAAAGTCTGGTGACCTCACCAGAAGAATTTCACCATCATCACTATGGAAGGCAGGATCAAGCCCGTAGGGAAACTGAAGTAATTTATCTGTGGGAGGAGGAATATGAAGTTATACGATCCTTAGCTTGGCTAGAGGGATAGGTTTCCATTCAAAGTTTTCATCAGATTGGAAAACACTTAAAATTTTGGTTCGATGGTGTTTTGCTCTTCAGTTACTTTTTGAGAGTACCTAGAGCTCTAACTAAAAAGGAGATAAATAAAAGAATGAAGAGATTCTTCTCATCTGTTTACCAGCCCATGAGTCAGCATGATCAGAAGAGGCAAAGTGTGACCCAAGTGCATCTTTTGGATGACATGTTAAAGCAAAATTCTGACCACTTGACATTAAAGATCCCATTGCAGTAATTATATCTGAAAAGCGTGTTAATGCTGATGACCTGGACAAATGCCAAGTCTAAAAATTACTTTCTCACTTCCAACATTCCTACATTGTTCCAAATGGAAACTAAAGTCTTCATTTCCTCTCCGAAACAGCTCTGTTGTTGTAGGCTGCTAAATTCTTCCTGTGTTTCACCACAAAGCTTCAGTGATGTAGTAGATTAAACCATCATTATATGGTTTCTGTATCAGCTTGTAAAGCAAGGCAATATGTCACAAAATGAAAGGAACTATAAAAATGTAAACTACTAATACTTTTGAGCTCTCTTACTGCAATACAAAATTTGACCAGTGGCAAAAGGTAGAGTCAGCTGAGACAGTCTTGAGTGGTTGCATTAACCACTGAGGTGCAGTATTTCTCCCAGTATGTCTACTATTGTGAATGCAAAGTTTGACCTAAAACATCATATCTTTATGTACATTGTACTACTGGATCTGCTTTCTTTTTGGGTCAGATTCTCATCTGCTTTATGCTGCAGACAGAAGTCCTACAGGAGACACTTGTGTTAAGCACAAAACCCCCCAAAGCAGCACGTGGGTTTTTTGTGCATGTTTAATTGCCTGCTTTAAGGCCAGTCCAAAAAGCAAGTGCGCTAGACAAAACCCAGTGCTGTATGGGGTCAGTGCAGTAGAGTAATTTAGCCAAGGTAATAGCAGAGTCATAAAGGACACGAAACAAGCCATCTGTGTTAAAACAAAGCCTCATCTGATGCCAACTCTTGATGTTTAGAGAAAGAACATAAAAGAATGGTGCACCTGTAGCAGTATTTCCCACAGTAATGTTTCCACACATTCTCCTATATTCCAGCAGTCTACAAGACTGCACAGAGAAACAATGCACAGAATGGATAAACTAGTAGCATGGAGAAATGATATACAGATGTAGCTGATGCTGAAAATGCAATTTGCATAATATGGTAATGCATGCATTATAGTTCCAACTACATACATGATCAAAGCACCCACTGTAAATGATAATGCAAATTAATTTTAGGCTCATTATTATTAATTGAACCTGAATAGAAATCAGATTCAGCAAAAATAGAATAAAGAAACAAACAGAAACTATGTAGGGAAACAGTCATTAATATGATTATTCTCTCTGGCTTATAGTTAGGTACATGCTTCTTCTGTCTGTGTTTCTCCTTTTGATTTCTTTGGTAAGGTTTCAGATACAAATTCTCTATTATTCTGCAGCTAATGCTCTTGGTTGCTGTGTTGATGTTCATGTCACTCTCTCAGCACACTTTCTCAAACGTATTATTAAGGTCTGCATGGTCTAATAGGTTGCCATTACCCTGAGCTTTATTCATCCCTTTTCCAAACTAAATCAAATTTGAGCTTGAATAATGCTGATAGGGACATTTGCCTAAACTAAGTTTGTTACTGCAGTAATGGGATTGTTTTTTGTGAATTAATGGGTCATTTGTTTTTAAAAACAGAACACCAGTATGTTCCTGCCCCTTCTAATAACTTTTTAATGGTGATCTTTTGTCCTGTTGTAATGGTTTCTCATTTCTGCAGTAGTTTATGCCTGGAGACAGGAAAAGGATAAAATACTGAGATCAAGCCATTATCCAGCCATGAAGTTTCTGTCCTACAGTGGGTTTTAAATCATTTAATAATGCAATGTAATTATATCCTGAGTTTTATTAAATACTTATATCTGTTAAAAAAAATTACTTAAATCTGGTGAGACTACATTTCTTTTTTTTTTTTCTAGGCAGTACTAACAAGTGTGATCTTCAGTGACTACAAAATTATTTAGCATTGATAGCTCTCATTAACTACTGTAAGAAATATATCATTAGCCTCCGTAGAATTAAAGCCACCATAAGGATATAAGAATCTTTTCTTTGTGAAAATTTTAACTTTATCATAAACCTGCTTTCAGTATAAGATAATGCATTGAGCAAAGACTGCGTGCAGCTGTAGAGGCTAAATAATATCAAATTTCTTCCTAAATTGAGGAAGCAAAAGGGGACATAAGATTCGTGATCTCATTCCTAGGAACATTCCTGTCTGTTTCTCCTTGGCAAGATATTAACAATATCATTCTTATTACTCTCTACAACTACCTGAAAGGAGGCTCTAGTGAGGTGGGGGTTGGTCTCTTCTCCCAAGTAACAAGTGATAGAACAAGAGGTGATGGCCTCAAGATGATCCAGGAGTGATTTAGACTGGATATAAGGAAAACATTCTTCACAGAGAGGGTGCTCAGGCATTGGAACAGGCTGCCCAGGGAAGTGGTGGAATCATTGTCCCTGGAAGTGTTCAAAAACTGTGTAGATGAGGCCCTCAGTGGCATGGTTTAGGGGTAGTCTTGGCAGTCTTGGGGTACTGATTGGACTTGATGATCTTAAAGGTCTTTTCCAACCTAGTTGATTCTACGATTCTGACGTTTTAAAAGTAAAACCATTTAAGTAATAATTAATCTTTCTCTTTACCAATATTTTTATTTTCCTCATTATAGACCTTATGATTTTTTTACCTGTGGCACGGTAAAAACTGTTATGTGTTAATAAAACTGCATATTTCTGCTTATTTTTTTTACAGTTTGTACTATATTGATACTTATAACTACAGTGAAGTTGCACAAAGCTTTATATCACAGTATGTCCCAGTTAAAATGCAATCCCTTTCCCAAAGAAATTTTGGAAAAGTATTGGAGCAATGATGTATTTGTGTCACAGTAGCCGCCTCTGAACCCCATAACAATATACCATTGACCCGATACTGCTTGAGCCACCTACAGGGAGCAAAGATAGAGTGACAGTTGGAAGACTAAAAGGAGGTACTTTTGCCCCTGCCCTTTGCTGGGTACTCACACTTTTACCCTGCTGTATTTAAGGTATTCTCATCCTGTCTCCTCCAAGGGAGATAGAGCCAAGAAAAAGCCAAAATTCTTTTCCCATTTTCAAAAATAAATACATTCTTCTTGGGAAGCCCCCATTACGAAATGTGCCTGGAGCATGTGCAGACAATAGCAGCATTAGAACATGCACAAGAGATTGGTTTTGTCACCTTTATTCACAGTAAATGGCATTTTACTTCATGTGTACTCACTGAAGTCAGCAGGACTTAAAGCAGTGTATGCAGATATTGATTTTGAACCCTGGACCAGAATCCCCCACTCCTCCCATGTTTTACATTTTTCAGAAATGCTGGTCACTCTTTTAACAGCTTTAAAACTGACTATTGCAGGTGTCCAGTATTGACAGCTGCAATTTTACTGATGCTATGCAGCACAGGATGTCCAGTCTTATTACGTTTCAAGACATAGGAAATACAACTCAGTATCTGAAAGCATAAGAAGGAAGGAGCCCTTCAAAGTTCACAGTAAGTGCCATTATTTTTAGGTTATTGGAGAAGGAGAGAGTGATCAATGCTCCTTTACATAAAGTACTTAATTTTAAAACTTTCTTTTCATTTTTAATGTTTTCTACAAAATTCAAGATTGTGGAAAACAGTACATCCTGATACATATAAATCCATTACAAACTTTCATACATACACACTTCTGCCTTTCCTCTGCCCAAAACCCAGATTAGTTAGAGGAGGTTCACAGATGGGAAATGCAGAACTGCCAGACTTGAACCCTTCCCCTGAAAACAGACTGAAGGGAAGCCAGCACATGAAACACAGGATTCTGTGAGAAACTTTTGAATCAGAAGCAAGATGAGGGGTAAATATACAAAATTATAAACAAAACAAAAATAATATGTGGAAAAATATGCACATGTTCACTGCACTCAAAATTAGTCTGTTGACCTTGTTTCCTCAGGCCATAATTTATGTCAGCCGTTCAGCAGGATTTAAAATATGACTAAATATTGATTTGGATAACAGTAAACTCCCAAGGTATAAAGCCAAGTTTTCTTACAGTCTTACTGGAGAGGATATGCCTTCCTATATTGTAAGGCATAAGGCTGATTCTGATCATCAAGAGCAAGGAGGAAAATTTTTCTGAGGATATATATTTATTCCTTCCTTATTTCCTTGCTCTTTCTCTAAGCTTCTGATCACTAGTGGTATGATGAGGGAGCACATGAACTACCGAGGTCTGATCCAATATGGTGATTCCTACAGCTCTGCTGAGAATGGATATTCAGAAAATAAATAAAATTCCTTGTGACATGCAAGAGGAGGAAAGGGGCAAAGTGCTCCGGGCCAGGGTCAGAAAGCTCCTACAAGATCCATTCACAGTTACCTGCTGTATTTTTTTTCACATGACTTAGGCTTGCAGACTTTGACTGTCTGATACCTTTCAATATCATGGGAATTTTTCAGATGTTGACATTAGGTGTTTTGCCTTAGGTGGCAAGCATGACAAACTGTAAAGGTGCATACAAGGTATTCTTGTATGTGCTCATATCGTGGTATGATCTCATCTTAAGGAATGTGATTGTGACTTTCCAGCATTATAAACTGAAATCAGGATTTGGTTGTAGGCTGCTGCATACCAGGGAGAATACTGTGGCTCTGTGAATATCAGCTCATGATAATACATCTTCATAACCAATGCTGGAAAGCATCACCAATTACTGTGGCTGTTTACAGAGCACGGGAACAGAATATTTAATTTTACCAGCCTCTAAGGACAACAAAGCTGAATTTGAACTCTAGTTAAAGTTTTGCTGATTACTCTTGACCTTTCTGAGACAAAGACATGAAGGTCACTGAAGTCATGATTCTTTTCACGTTCTGCTTGTCTTTGTCATTCCCCTAATACTGCACAGGACTAGAAACAAGAGCTGGGTGGTGTTTTTTTCCCCCTGCCTGGAAATCTATTTAGATTAGTCACCAGGTTTTCCAGTCTACAGTCATTGAAGGTCATTTGGTTTATAGCTGAAATCCTCAATTGGAACCTCATCTTGTAATCACAACTTGAAACCCAAGTGAGGTTTTGTATCTCCTCTGAAAAGGTAGGTTGTTGTATGATTAGCTTCAGAATGTTAAATGGGTTGTCTGTGTAATGATGGGTAATTTTGGGGGGCTTAAATTGCACTATGAGAAGACCAGTCTTGAATAATAAGTACTGGGCTATAGTATAAAGAATAGCATTCTAGGCTTCTCTGAAATGCTAATTCTATTGCACATTAATATTTCCTTTGCTGTAAAGTGGCAAAAGGCAAGCCAGCAAGACGTAAAAAACTTACAAAGTGCATTTTCACTTATAGACTGTTCCTAAGAGCAAGCTGTTTCCTGAAAATGCCCCTTAAATAAGCATCCACTTACAGTGGTCAGCATCTGCTAATAGCTGTTCGACAGCCTTGGTTGCTGGCAAATACAGAGTATTTGTTATAATCTATAGAGCGATGGGAATGGTTGTATAATTTTTGCACTAATTTTTGAAACTATTCTTAGCCCTAAGTATGAAGCATCAGGCACACCGTGCAGATGTACTCCTAGAGGCAGCCCATAAAATCTGGTGTCTTGTGTATTCTTTGAGTCTGCAAAATTACTGGTGAGAGTCTGAAAACTCTTTTTAAGGTTTGATTGATTAGTTCATTAACTGATTAATTTCATGTCTCTTTGGCCCATGTGTAATTCAAACTTTAGTACAAATACATACATTTACATGTGTGTGTGCGTACACGCACGCACACACACACACACATATAACCAAAACTGAAGACTCATTGAAGGAATAAATCCTACTCTGCCATGATATTGTTAGGGAGGTAATTATTATGCTTTGTTAGAGCAAACTGTTTCTTTGGCGAACATATCCTGACCTAGAAGTTGACCTTTGACTTCTTCATTTTTATCAGTACTTAGGTTCCTAGCTTCAGAGACCAACCCAGAGATAGCCTAAGCATGTACCATATCTCTCTTTCCCCAGCTGCTGGCTCCCTTTCTCTGTGTCCATTCAACCTCCACACAACTTCTTCGATACAAGCAGGAGGTTACAAGCAGGAGTTATCTTGCAAAGGGTTCAGTGTCAGACACTGCCTTGCGCAGTGTCAACTTGATGAGTGTCTTCAGTTGGGTATCACCTTATAGTCCATCACCATCACTATCGTAACCTGTGACATCATCTCACTTCTTCCTACAGCAGGCATTATTCCCACTCTTACTGGCAAGCCAGGAATTTTCATCTCTGTAGACAGCTGGTGGACCCACAACTTGTCCCCATTCCTTAAGGAGTCTGAATCACCCTTCCAGCACACCTTTTTTGATTCCTCTCTGGGCTTTCAGGAGCTGACATCACACAGCTCTTAAGCTTTTCTCTAGAACCTAATGCCAGATTAGCTTCCTCTTCTATCTTCTTTAGCCACCATGCAAACAGAGCTCCTTTTAACTGATTACTTTTCTATATTCACTTTGCATGGATTAAAAAGAGTCTAGTGGATTTCAAAACACCCCACTCCAATAAACTTCAGCTCAGGAAGTCCACCAGCTTCCCAGAAGTTGCAGATACCACAAACATGCATGCACCCTTACTCTCCATGTTTTTTAAACCATTACATATTCTGGGATCCACATTATGCCACTGTTGCTTTGCATGTCTCTGATGTAAAGATAATGGAAAATTGCAGTAAATAAATGTCTGATTAAAAAACAACCGCATAAGGAATCAATACCATTCAGAGTTATCTGTGTTTTTCAGTTGTCATTAGCCAAACTAGACCCTGACTACTTTAGAGAACAGAATAAGGCAAAAGTGCTAAAAAATTTTCTTTTACTGAACTTCATTTCATGATTCAGACACATCCCAGGGATCTGGGCCTATGCTTCTAAAGCAGGTTATTTGGCTGAGACCAGCTATCTTCTCCTCTCCACAGCTGAGATCTCAGAAGAAAGAACATTAATTTAACTCACATTAAAAGGGCACCTTTAAATCTAAGTACCATTCCCAGACAGCATCCTACATCTTTCAGGCTGGCAACCAAATACTGGCATATTAGAGAATGAATTTACTTTTGATGAAGTGCAGACCTTATAAACCTAAGCTGGATACAGGGTTCATGACAGACAGCAAGGTCTTTTACTGCAGAAAGAATGTGCAGCCACAGAAAGGGACTGCTTACAATGTATTGTAGGAAGACTGAGGTTCCTTGCTTTTTAATAGGCCATGTAGTCTCTTGGGTGTACATGGGTACTATGCTGACTATAGGGTCATATCTTCAGCAGTAGTGTAGGTAGCCATGTGTTCTCTTCTAGCACATGACTTAGTTGATGTTTCTGAACCTAATGAATTTTGGCGGAAGGAATGATAATAGCAGACATTTGTTTCTCTCCAGTCACTAAATTTTGTTAGAGAGTTAAAATAAACTTGTCTGCTTACCTAGTCCCATGTGTAACAAAATAAAAATAAGCCTTCACAAGGAATCATTTTCAAGCACCATTCTACTTTTTGTCTTAGGCTTGCAAATGGCATTCATGTTTTCAGATATGTCAGATATTATAATGTAAAATAAATAACTAAGTGAAACACACAGAGAGATATACTCTTGGTGGCTTGTGATGGAGAAAAAGAGACTTCTGCTGCTTCTTTTATCACCTTCCCAGTCTTTTTTTTTTTTCCTACACTTGCAATTGGTGCTTCTTCTTAGCATGTGCATGAAACACTAATGTTATTTTAATGCTGTACCATTTTGCACCATTCTGTAGACCAGTCACAGCTCAAGACCCCCACTGAGCTGTGCGACAACAAATTCAGATCTAGCTCTGAGGACAGCCCATGCCACACTCCACCCCCCATGGTCACAGGAGACTAATACTGTACAAAGAATTATAGAATAGTCAGGGTTGGAAAGGACCCTAAGATCATCCAGTTCCAAACCCCCTGCCATGGGCAGGGACACCTCACACTAAACCATGCCACCCAAGCCTTTGTCCAACCTGGCCTTGAACACTGCCAGGGATGAAGTATTCACAGTTTCCTTGGGCAACCCATTCCAGCATCTCACCACCCTAACAGGAAAGAATTTCTTTCTTATATCCAATCTAAACCTCTCCTGTTTAAGTTTGAACCCATTACCCCTTGTCCTGTGCTACAGTCCCTAATGAAGAGTCCCTCCCCAACATCCTTACATGTTGATGCATTCAACACATCTGCCTCACATGCAGATCATAGAGCCAATGACATTGGCTGAGATATTAGGGGGTTTGTAGAAATGCCTACTGGTTGCTAAACGTCATTCAAATGTAACCATTTTAAAAAAAGCCTTAAAGCTGATGTTTGCCACAAGAGACCCTGCAAATTCAGCTTTGAAGGAAACACAGGAACATACCAGTGGAGGAGAACTTCTTAGGTCGATTATATACAAGTCCCCCAGTCATTTAAGAGCTTACAACCTAAATTTCAAAAGTGAATTGGAATTGAATTTCAAGAAACAAAGAAGTTATGGCATTTTTGCAAAGGAGGTCTGTATTGCCATTTCACTTGTCAAAATATTACCCCTTCTTCTTGAAAAACATGTTGCCACATACAGACCAACTACTGTCACTCCAGAACAGAGAGACAACAGCAATAATTCTGTGCTGGTTAGCCCAGCACAGTGCCTGCCCACTAACAATAGCTATGACAGAGCTGGAGAGAAGAAAAGTCCCTCTTACGTTTCTGGAACAGGAACTTTTTCCTTTTCTGCTAAATGAATCATGATTAAATTTTATTGGAACCAAAGTTAATCCTCTCCTCCTCTGGTCCCCAGCTCTAGCATTGTTATTTGACATTACATTGAAGCTGTCAAATAAAACTTCAAAATTGCATAGGATCACTGAGTGACTTAGCAGTTAGCATCAGATTCATCAGTTTGCTTTTTTTGCTATAGAAGCAAACTTGGTTGCAATAGAAATAGCTATAGGCATTTGACTCATTAGATTTTTGTTTGAATTAATATTTTTTCCATCAAAATAAAATGCTATTTCTAAGTTGCCCAGAAAAGAAGCTTGATTAAAGATGCTTCCTAAAACAAAGCAGACTTTCTATCTTTTAAAGTAGGGATCATAACTAAAGGCTGTTAGTTTGTTTTCCTATGAAGTTATTTGGGCAATTAAATATATTCTGAAAAGCTTTTTTTCTTCTGTAAAATTAATTATTATGTCCCTCAAAGTAGTAACAACAAAGTGGATTAAATCACTGTAGAAAGGTAAATAAAATTGGTCTCTGCCTTACATTTTTCTTTGGTTTTGGCCTATAAATCAAATTAGGCTAACACTTCCTGTTAATACATCTAACTCTTTCAGGGAAAACATGTTGACAGTGCCTAGAAAGGAGTTTCAAACAATGAATGATCCAGCATCCTTGCTTAAATTCCCTCATAAAAATCTCTTACTTCCCAGCCTGTAACCTTTCAAGGTCTGTTTCTGAGACTGGCCTCCACACCCAGCCGATGTTGAGTTTGCACTCACTGCCGTACTGTGCCCCCCTTGTTCTGTAGGTGATGCTGTCCAGGGAACTTCCTGGCATCTGCATAACAGCCTCAAGTTGCTGCATGCGATGTTTTTCCAAATTGTCTGCTGGTTCATTAAAATGCAGTGAAAAATTCTGTTCTTTTAAAGAGTCAATGGGGACAGCAGCGGGGGCATGATTTTTCTTGGAAGGAGTAAGACTGTTGGGACCCAGACCTATATCTACACCTTTAACCAGTGAAAATCAACAAGGCTTTGCTGATTTCTTGCAGCTGAGGGACTTTCTCTACATTTTTGAAGGCCCTCAAACTACTCTTATTAAATACATGTCACAGTGGTACACACCAGAGCTACACACTGCACAATGGGATCAGTAGGTGTTTTCCCACCAATTTTAATACTTCCACATATGATAAAAGCTGCAGCCACAGAAAATCCTGTAGCACATGAAGTACATTGTGTAGGATAGATCCTTAGCTGGGAGAAATTTGGCATAGCTCCCTTTACTGCATTACTGTAAAGTCAATTTCCATCAACTGTATATTTGGCCCTAGATGTTGAATTATTGTTTGGTCCCTTAGCCTAGGAAAAAAACTATCATGCATGTATATAATTGCATGCACAGAGCAGTTGACATGTAAGGGGACAGTATGTTTCAAAAACACTTTAAAAGAATGTTTAGAAAGACACAAGATCATTCCCGTTAATTTTACAGAACTCATGACAAATTTCTGCTGTGCTAACCACCTGTGAATGCAATGCTAACTCTTTTCAGTTAGAAAGGCTGCCACTTGGTCCTCATCTTTACTGCCAAAGATTTCAAGGACATGGCTTGTGCTTAATTCATTTGATCCTATTGGCTTGTTGTCAACAAAAGTGACAATCCTGTATTTGTAACGTCATAAACTTCCAAGTATGATGTTGTAAACTGAAGACCATGACTTTGACTTAAGGGCAGGAGCAGATGGCTTGGGCATTTACTTATGATCTTGTTTTCAGAAAGCAAGACCTTGCAATCGTAATAGTAAAAAGTTACTTCATGGGAAAAGAAGGCAAGAAATCATTTTGCTAAAGTGCCCCTACTGTTTCTCCAAGCCTTCCCAAAAAAAGCCATAATTGATTTCTAAGACCCGTGTGAGACTGCATATTTATTGCCCTGAATGAAATATGGATTTCATGAATTCTGCTGGTGTGACATTCAACCCACTCGAACATTATGAGTTTGACAGTTTGACTCTAACTCAGTTTATTTCCCACTTGAGAGACTGGAAGGGAACAGATGGGGATGTGAGAACAACCAGGGAGGGGAAGAGCGTGCAGCAGCTTGTGCTGCTGGGCCCTGGTGAGAGCACACCTCCCTGCAGCTAGTCAGAGGTTGTGACCGCCATCTAGAAGTGGTTTTCCAGACATTATTAAACCTGCAAAAGCACATGTAACTCTTAAAGCAAACATTAGGCAGCCCCAGAAGGTAAAAGAACGTCTGCAGAGTATGGGCTGTGCCAAATTTAGCTCTGGAAGGGAAAAGGTGATAGAGGTCAGCATTACAGGTCTTGCAGGACATTGGCAGTCTCAACTGATCATCACTGCCATCGAGCATTTCCCTGCATTAGTGCTGAGTTAATAGATAACTAGCTGCATCATCACAATATTTACTTCGCTGGTTTGAACACTTTTTTCCCCTGTTAATAGAGTCTCTCTTTTTCAAATGTTTTGTGTATTTTCAGGTCTTTTGTCTACTTACATTTTGTGTCCTTATTACATGTACTGCTTAGTCATATATTTACTGAAAATTAATGAAGAAGAACACTTGGCACGTTCCAGAGTCAAAATACTTTGCAAACATTAACTAATTAATAATGTATCCCTTATTTTCAGGCATGCTCCCATGCTTGAATGCCGAGTGAAATTCTGCTAAATCATTGTCTCCCAGCATGTCCCCTGCTCTTTTGCTAACCCATTACATGGTTCAAGAGTCCGATTATTGAGTTTGGTTATAGACAGCAAGTCTGATTCAAACTTCTGATAAGCAGATGATTTCTGAAATGCCTTTATAATCCAGAGCAGACTTCTAAACGAAGCTCAGTGTGACACATAGCTGAGTCTGGGTGCATGAGGTATGATCTTAAAATAAGCTGAATGTCTTTTATCTGACAAAATACAACCACCGTTTTAAGAAGACCTGACCCTGGATGGCTGGGGCTTTGCCTAGGAATCAAAGAGGTTTTACTATTTTATTGTATATTCCAGTGGAGACCCTGAACTGATAGCACTCTATGCCAACAGGGATACTGCAGTAACGCCAGCCCTGCTTTATGCAGTAGGTCAGGCCAGAGCCTTGTGTTTAACTCCTTGCCAGCCAAGAGGACTGCTACAGTAGCTCTCAAGTTAGAAAACCAAGACACAAATCTTATAATTAACATCAGCTATGCCCGTGCTTTATAGAGGCTTGTAACTGGTTTGGTTCAAAGGTGTTTGTTTTCACTGCAGAGTTTACAGAGGCTGCGCCTTTATTTATCCCAGGACACCCTTATAAATGTTTGAGTGCAAGGCTCAGTTACTGCAATTCCCTCGTAGCAGGAGTTTGCCATAACTCAGCTGGTTCACGAAGCTTGCTCACAGATCTGACAGCTTGAGCAATATTGCTCCCACCTTGGTTTCCCTGATTTTTGCCAGCATTTGTATCACAATCCCCTTTCTGTTTACCATCTCCCCGCTGCCTTAGCATGATGCAAACTGTCATCTTGAAAGAAGCACAGGGTATTGCAGAAGTGCTTTAGGAAAATATTCCTCCCTGAGACTTCTAACAGATTAAGTCTCAATGCCTCTTCAAGGTTTTTTCTGGGGTAGGGGAAGAGAGGACTGTGGGATTTTTATGGTTATAGTTTTGGTTTTGTTTTACAAATATGGGAAGAATGCACTTTTTCTAGAAAATTATGTTCTTAGATGAAGAGCGCTGAGCACTGCTTTCTTTTGGGTACTACAGCCAGATGAGATGACTTTTAAAGATTCTCTTCCTAGAACGAGTGATGCCCTTCTAGGATGTACTATCCACTTACCAAAAAGAACAAAAGGTACAGTATGTACATATTTGTAGGTAACATTACTGAACAAGGAACAACTAGTCTCTCTCTTCATGGGAGACTTAGCTGAATTTAGTACATCAGTTCTTTTGAGTTTGTGATGTTTGCAGGTCTGTCACAATTTTTTTTCTATATTTTCCACCTCACTTGAGTGTTTCAGAGCCTAATAGAGAGTAAGCAGTGTGCTTTTTCTGGTCTGCAGAAACCAGTATGCCCTACTTTTCACTTTCCTTAGAAAAGAACATTTTTTTGTCAGAGAGTGCTCTGTGGCAGAGCAACAAATCCTCCAGCCTATTTTATAGCACACTATACTCCCAAGGTCAATTGATTAATATTCCATATTAGTCATTAAACTTCTGATTAACTCTTCTCATCCCTGAAAACAATATAGGGCTTGCATAGAATTGCTGCTGTAGTGATATTCATTGCTGTTTTCATTCTTCAGGTTATATGGAGGGGTTAAGGGTGAGCCTGAAATGACTAAAATCTAGATAACAAAATATATTCTAAGAGAACTGCAATGGCATCTAGGCACCAGTACACAAACAGCACCTCTTCTGTGTCGTGCAGAAATTAAACCTCCTGCCGAAGAACTTATTGCTTCTAGGACTCCCAGACTAGTCCTTATAAATAGCAAACTTGTAAATAGTTTGACAGCCTTCAGAGACTGCTGACCTTGAATTCCCTTCCTATGAGTATATCTAAAGATTGTGCAAGCAATCCATGTTAAGCAACTCCTATATTTATAAAACTTATGGAAATGAATAAAGTAGCAGACCTGCCTTGGAAGCTGATGCTATTTTGACTGTTTTACCGTTTCATGGTTGTAATACAGGGATGAAGGAACATCCAGCCATTAGTTCATTTTGCCCTTAAGGAACATCACTTCTAAGATTAGATTAACGTTTTTTGTTTGTAATCCATTCAATCCTCAAGTCTTCTAATCTAGTCCTCACCCTCATGCTACATGTAAAAATAAGCATAATAGTCCATAATGAAGCAATTTTTCAGGACTATGTCCAGCCCCAGCTTTTGGATCTATTAGCAGATCCATGTAGCTATTTGTCTACCCTAAATGTCCAAGAATCAGACTCCCACGAATGCTCCCGTCTTCAGGGGTTTCCAGCTGCCACTAAGGCATCTGTAAGGGAAGAGTGGGGAATGATTCAGAAAAGGGGTTGTGACTGAGGTGCATTTCCTCAACGTAAGGCAAACCCTTGTGTTCTCTGGCAAGTGCCAGGGACTGGATCAAAGATCAGAAAACCCAGGTTCAGAGCTCACGCTGATATCTGTGCCTCCTTCCAAACTCACACTGAGTATTTCTCAGTTACCAGCTTGAAAAAAACACAAGTAAATCTAACCACACATTTCCACACCAAATGGTAGTTCTGATCATTGACATACTTTAGGTATTTCACTTTACCTTAGAAATTATTATCAATCAAGGCACTGGTGTAAACTGGAACATTTCCATTCAACTAAACTGTTGATTCATAGTGGCAAAAAATTTAGTAATTTCTTTTATGGATCCTGTTAAATGGGAAATACTGAATTTTCTGTTTTGTCAACCAAGCACTGAATTGCTCTGGTGAGATACTTACTACTATTTCTTCAGGCTAACTTTGCAAATGTAGTTTAATAGGAAAATGTATAATATGATTATTAATTTAAAGTAGCAATTTCATATGTTCTACTTGGACTTGCATTTAAATTTGCTTAATATTCTGCATATATAATTTAATGCATCTTGTCCTGTGTTTAGAGCTGAATGATGAAAGAATAATATTAGGGGAGGCTGTCATTTAAAGTAGTAATGGCGAAATATGTCTGTTTGTAAAACTGAAGGAAGTTCACTGATTAGGTGGAAAATTGAAATTTACAATGTTGTCTTGAGCTTTTTTGGTTTTAAGAACCCCGATTATACAGCACTAATGCCTTCAGTTTAAACTCAGTATTTAAATGGACGCAATCAGGGGAATACAGATCTGAAGTGCCTTACTTGGACTTATCGAATTAAGGCCATTAGGGGTTGGGGGGAGAGGGTACATAAGCATAGGTCTGGGACAGAAGGCACCAAGACATGGAGGCACTCTAATTTCCAGGGCTCTTGTCCCCCAGCTGCCCAGACTGCAGGGTACAGCAGCTCCCACACAACAAATACAACTGGATTTCCTTCTCATGGAAACCAGGGAGTGGGTTTCAAGACCTAAGCTGAACATGCAAGCAGATACACTGGGAATTGCTCCCAGACTCCACAATTCAGCTCTTAACCATAGTCTTCTACAGTTTGTCTGCTCCTCGTAGTCTACTCCCAATCACTACAATTATGTTAAAAATGCAAAACACAAGATCAGCCCCCATCAGACATACATAACAGGGATGGCTGAAGAAGTTATCCCTCCCAGTTGCGTGTCTTATCCCTGTTCCAGAGGCTACTGCCACCATCTCCAGCACAACAGAACAGACATCACATCTGCACCTTCACCACCAGAGTTCATAACCCAGCATATTAACTTCAATTGCTGTTTATGACACTTTAATTTGCCAGACTTCGATTTGCACAGCAGGAACTGTGATGCATTCAGCCCACCCCATGGCCTCTGCTGGGAGAGAGGGGAACCCACCTGAGACCCTGGCAAAAACCAGCATGGTTTCTGACTCAGACTTTTAACTTTCCAGTTTTTCAGGGACATGTTTGTTACACTGTACCATTACACCAGTTACCTACGGGACTCTCTCTGAATGCACCTGCAAAGGTTTGTTGACAACACTGGCTTTTAATTAGAGCAGGTAGGGAATTTCTACCTGAAAATGTTTTCCACCAGTAACTTTTGAAGCCTCAAAATTGGACATTCCTCTAAAACAGAGCTATAATCAGGAAAGGGTTAATTAGCCTTCTGAAGAGTAAATGTGTTTTGAGGTGGAGAGAGATGGAGGAGAAGGGGATGTGTATTTGTCAAATGGGGTGGATTGGATGCATTCATTTTTAATTGCTGTGATTCAGAAGGGAGGCAACATGAAGGATCTTGTAGAAGAGAAGTGCTGCTGCTCACCAAAGTTCAGCATTAACCCAAAGCAGGGGGAAACACAATAACTGTTGGCCTCCTGAGGTGTTTCATCAGGCCGAACCCTTGCAAGCAGCAGTGTATTTAGTGATCAAGCTGTCTGTTCCACATCTTCCACCTGAGAGGAAGCTCACTGGCACTCAGAGCATCCTCACCCCTCCCATCCACCAGTCTCGCAGGCTTCCTGCTTCTCTGTTCCTCCAGCACCTCTCAGCTCCACTGCAGTTGTTTCAATAATGCATGAGCAAGAATTATGCCCTCATTTTTTCAAGTTCTTAATCAGAAGAGAATTAGATGTTTCTTAGGTCCTGCTGTGTATTCTGCTGTGGGACAACAGTTTGGTCTGTGTTGAGACTTGCACGTAGAAATTTTTCTGTACATTCAGAAGTAGGTGCTGTGACTCTGGAGACCAGCCACCCAATTAGGCACAACAAAGCATGTAATTTCCATTCTGAGACTACAGGTAAATCCTTTAATTAAAGGAGTCTTACGTACTTCAGTGGTTCCTTCTGGAACCACAGGATCCTCCTGAGGACACAGATGCCCTGCTCCACTTCTCATACCAGCCCTGTTTCTGGACCTCCTCCTTTTCATTAACGTGAGCATGACAGGGTGGCTCTTAGCTCATTTGCGTTCAGGGTCTGACCTGACAATTGGGAGTCATTCAAGGACACAGCTACAGCAACTTCTGTGCACTCTCCCTGGTGACACCATTGCGACAGGTATGCAAAAGCTGTGTAGATGAAGCAGAGCTCCTGCCCCTGAGGGTTCATCGTGCCTGCTGAGATTTGCCTCACAACTGATTATTTCCATCCATCTCTTGCCCCTGCTCCCTGCTTTTACTGCAACCAAAAGCAGGTGTAATGCACCAGACTTGCCCCACAGAGCCCATCTTGCATATGCATGTATAACTGCTTTCACAAATGGCTAAGCCAAGGGTGCAAACAAATGGGGTTTTTAATGACATCCTGGGCAGAGCTCATGCAATGCGTGTTTGCACAGCTGGCATTTCATACATGGTCCTGAGATGAGGCTGAAACCCCTGCTGACTGCTCTGAGGAGGGAGCCTGGGGTTGCAGCCCCAGCTGCCTGGGAAACCCGGCTGCTCCTGAGTACCGTGATGCTCTACTGAGTTTCCTCCTCACAGGCTTTGCAGAGCAAGCTGGATTCATCCTGGGCAAAACCACCTCATTCAAGCCTCAAAATAGGACCAACCTGTAGAAACAAGGCTATCTATCTCATGTACCTATTAATAAGAAAAGCTGCAAAGTTCATTCATTCAGAAAGGAGATTGATTTTTTAATTGTTTTTCCCACACAAATGGCATATACTATCCTGGTTTTAGAACACCTGCAACCAAGATTAATTTTCAAGCAAGGCTTAAACGAGGCTGTGAAGTTATTATAGCTACAATTAAATAATTGCAATTTTTGTACCACATGAGCTTATACTTGGTTTGGGTTTTATTTCTCCTTTTTTCTCTTTAACACAATTTAGCAATCCTGCTGCTATGCAGATGGCTACAAAAATTATTCAAGAATAAACATTTGAGGACCTTTTAACCTTCAAAAAATATTCCAGAACTTACTTTTGTAAAACTTTTGTGCATATTTAAATGTATTGGCAGGTCCTGTAATATTCAAATTCCTACTTAAAATAGTAAAAATATTTTGACATATTTCTGGGAGTAGTCAACCCTGTTAGCTTCCACTTAAAGTGCAATTATTCAGGAATATTATAGATCATTATGTGGCTTTTGGGAAAAATCAGTATGACTCAAGTGCCCATTAGTGAAAGTGAAATGGTAGTAGGACACCCAGGGAAGCACATGTGGTATTCCCATGAATATCAAATTAATTCATTATGATAGTACTGGTAAAGTGTTAAACTCTTTCCCATTTCATGAAACAAGATTTATTTTCCAAGGCAGGAATATCAACACTGTCCAGCAATGTTGTAAAAAAGGGTTTGTCATGGAGAGGTTTATGTAAGAGATGGCCTTGGGTGTCTATATAGTGGTGCTGTTGGATAACAGCTTACGCAACTAAGAGGTTTCCGCTTCCCAAATTCTGCTGAAATGCAAGGAAGACCAACTGTTCCTTTGAAGTAAGGTGTCCCCTGCTTAGAGGTCAGTGAGAGCACACAAACTTAAGTACACAAAATAAAGATACATATCCAAATAGCAACCAGGGAGGTAGCTCCAACATTGCAAAGCATACACCGTGCTCTGCCTCGCCCTTGCCTGGCCAGTTTGGTGCCCTGGAGAAACAAATGAGGGGCAGCACCCAAGTGATTCCCCTTGCTCATTCCAGAGCAGCCATTGCAGCCACTCCTAGCCACCAGCACACCAGTTTCTAGAGCAGATGATCTTCTACCCTATCCTGTGCTTTAACAGGATTCCCTGGAGCAATCCCTGACACAACTACAGGTTGGGCAGAGAAGAGATTCAAGCAGCCTTGCAGAGGAGGCCTCGAGGGTGGTGATTGATGAGAACATGAACATGAGTTGGCTTCAGTGCACGTTTGCAGCCCAGAAAGCAACCATATCCTGGGCTGCATCAAAAGGAGCGTGACCAGCAGGTCAAAGGAGGTGATCTTGCCCCTCTACTCTGCTCTCGTGAGACCTCACCTGGAGCATTGTGTGCAGTTCTGGTGTCCTCAACATAAAAAGGACATGGAGCTGTTGGAACAAGTCCAGAGGACGGCCACGAAGATGATCAGGGGACTGGAGCATCTCCTGTATGAAGACAGGCTGGGAAAGTTGGGGCTGTTTAGCCTGGGGAAGAGGAGGCTGCATGGAGACTTCATAGCAACCTTCCAGTATCTGAAGGGGGCCTATAGGGCTGCTGGGGAGGGACTCTTCATTAGGGATTGTAGTGACAGGACAAGGGGCAATGGGTTAAAACTTAAACAGGGGAAGTTCAGGTTAGATATAAGAAGGAAGTTCTTAACTGTGGGGGTGGTGAGGCACTGGAACAGGTTGCCCAAAGAAGTGGTAAATGCTCTATCCCAAGCAGTTTTTGAGGCCAAACTGGATGGAGCCTTGGGCAACATGGCTTAGTGTGAGGTGTCCCTGCCCATGGTAGGGTGTTTGGAACTAGATAATCTTATGGTCCATTCCAAACCTAACTATTGTATGATCTATGATTCATACAACTAGCTTCAGTCTCCTGTGAGCCGAGGGTATTTGATGCATTCCCATGGCACTTTCTCCTCAGAAACCAAAGGCTGTTCTGTCTAGATCTATTCACATACCTGACAGTCAGGGAATGGGCAGAGGTTACAGAATGGTGGAGTGACAAGAAGTGACACTTTGTGGCATCTGTGCTCTATTTGGTGTACCTATCCACTATGGATAGATGAACAAAATGTTTTCTCATGTTTCTTACTCATTGCCTGATCGCTTCAGAATCCAGCATGGCAATAGGAAAAATTCACATCTCAGGCCAGGGTAATGTATATGTGCCCAGAAAGGCCATATCATGGGAAAGGAATAAAGAAGTTTGGACCTTGACAAGCTGTTCTGAGACATCACAAGTAAAGAGAACTAGAAAAGAACGGGGAGGACTTCCTGCCTTGCAACAGATCCAGACTCAATCTCCTGCAATGCTCCTGTTTCCTGATAAAGGGAGAAACAAAGTATGCATCTCTTTTTCTCTGAAGGTACCTTAGTACCTTCTGAAGTTTCCCTTGAAGGCTTCAGGTGTGTGAACATTAAAACATACTTCTAGTCCCACATCATAGAGGCAGGACATGCAGTGATGCTTGTCTGAAAGAATGATGGTTTTCTGGTCCTTAGACAGGCATGTGCACTGTGACCATGATCATTATATGAAGGGAGGTGGATGATTTTGCAAATTACTTTGACCTCAGAGAGTTATTTGCACAACATAATGTTCAAAGTTGACCCAATTGATAGTTTTCTATACTGTTTTAATAAATGTTTTTTAACCAAAAGATCAACTTTTAGCATTTCTCCTCATTTCCCAATTCCTATTACCAAACCTGTGGTTCTGTTTAATAAAAACAAAACAAAAAAAATGCCACCCCACAGTCCTTGAATTTACAATACATTTTAAAGACGTACTTCCAAAAACACTGCAAAGAACAGAATCTTTAATATGAAAGGGATGAGGGTGGCTTCCTAAGAAAAAAATTGGAAGACCATTTGCTAAGAAATCTCAACAATCTCCAGCTAAAAGCAAACAAGTTATACAGGAAACTCATTCAGGAAGTGAGCATCACACTTCAAGGCACCGGTGTTGTAGTTGTCACGGCTCATCTCTCATTCTCAGGAAAAGGTCTGCAGATTATCCCTTACCCTCTGTTTCCCCTTCTGTCCATCACCCTTCCTTCAGTGACCCATTTAGCTGTTCGGTCACTAATCTGCTCCTTTAGGAAATGTCTCCCAACTGCCAGGGCCTTTCACACCTATTAAGTGTTGTCACCTCATCTGACACAGATTTAGTCACCCAGAAGTTTCCCCAGTCAAGTGACACCCAAGTGATTCATCTCTTCTATGTTGTAATTAAAGGTCTGCAAACCTTGGGGGAAAGGGGGTTGGGAGTGTCTTTTGTTTATGATCTAGGTGCAATTGCTTCCACAGGGCTCCATAGACATTCCAGTCCAAGCCTAATGTCCTTCCAGGGAAAGTGTTCCCAAAAATTATGACAGGCTTGCGGGGGTTTAAACTAGGAATCTTTTCTTCAGGAGATGTAGGAATCAACATGCAGGGGAATTAACCCTGGAGGTTCCTTAAGAAAACTTAATTATAGTCACGCTACAGCCAGCACATCCCAGACCAATAAAAGAGAAGAATTAGGAAATGGAAGGGAAATCAGCTACAGCCTAAAAAACCAGGGTACACATTTGCTCTTTGCAAACCCACACAAAAGCTCTCACAGTATTCCTTTGATCAGAACAACTCTGCAGAGACTGAGAAGCTACCTTAAAACTACATATAGTTCTGAAGAATCCTACATGATGCAGAAAAATCAAGCACATAAAGCAACCCATCATCTAAGACTTCTTGAAAATAAATCTAATGAGTTGCTGACAGTACTGTAGAATTAGTAGCATTACTAATTTTAAGGGGGTTTTTTTGCCAGGTAGTAGAGTGGCATAAAAGTAATTATAAATAGGGGACAAAAACTCTATTGTCACCCTTATGATGTCCCAAATATGGATCAGATGAAGTAACTCTGACATGTGTCTTTGATAAGTCAATTAAACATATATAAGAGAGAATACAATAGAACTCATAAATCAAACAAAGAATTTCATATGTTGCTACGTAAGAAGTTAAGCTAAACAAAGCCCTTGTTGGTGACAATACTGTAGATATAGTTCAGGACCTTTCTAAAGAGTGTCAGAATAGAAAGCATGAGGATGGAGAAGAACAGTACAAGGAAAGGTCTTGAAACCTACCAATCTTTCTTTAAAGATCTTGGCACACATGTAGGAATGCACAAATGAAATTTGCTGATCACAATGTTAATGTTGAGGTACTGTTAATACAGAGGACTATTAGGATATCACACGGAAAGGAAGACATGACAAATGGAGTAATAGGAATTGGATTAAATTCAATTATACCAACTGCAAGGTGACATGGTCAGGGACAAGTAGCAGAAATCTCTTATAAATTGAGAACTTTCAAGTGGAAACCATCTGAGTACACTACAGACTTTGATACCGTTATTCTTTCTGCATAAATACAAAGCTCTTGTATAATGCAATCACAAAAGACAGAAAGTCAATCCTAGACTGGTCTGGGCAGCCAGAAAGAAAGGAATATAAAATCTCACTTGGAATTCTGGGCATCTGACAATCCGTGTTCAGGAAAAATTACTTGAGATGAAACAGATACAGACAATGATGGGGGAAAAGAACAGTAATAAATAGACTGGAAATCAAAAGAAAAAATTTCAATGTAGAGCAGAGAGATTCTAGAAAAATCCAGGCAAAAATTGTACCTACAGTTACAATTAAACTGGTGATCAATCAGCTTATGAAAAGGATTGGATGATACAACTGGGGTGATAAAGGATTTGAGCATAGGATGCTCATGGGAAAATCCCTAAATTTAATCAACTAAGCAGGAGAAAAAGAGGTCAAAGATGGGAAAGAACTCACAGAGGTTGCCAAAAGTTTCTGTGTGGGTCTTCATTCCAAGGAGAATAGGGAAATACATATCTTTGGTTTGTGAAGGTGAACTGCTGTCAGAGGAGTGCAAGAAAAAGTGCTGAAACAACTTGACAAATTAAATTGCAATAAATCACTGAGACTGGAGCCTATTCATCTCAAAGTTCTGAAGGAACCAAACAAAATAGCTGAGCTATTAAACATATGTAATTTATCATTAAAAACAGCTACTAGATCAGAGATTTGGAGGGGAGCCAGCAGTATTCCGGATCTATAATTTAAATAGGTACCTTGGGCAAGCCTAGGAAACATTACTGCAGGCCTGACACAGTTGGATGGGGGAGGAACCATGTCAGCAGCAATGACAGGGTTTCCAGGGACTGCCACAACACCCACAGGGGGGAAAAGTTTTTGTCCAGCTAAGATTTGGTTCTGTATTATTTTGCAATCAAAGCTAAGGAGGGAAGAAATCACCTTTATGGAGATGAAAAGCTCCCAGTGTTTGCCCATGGCATCATGCAGTCCCACACTATGCCAAGGCACTGTGTAGATGCTAATGCATGTGCTTTTGTTATATATTGACTTCAATGAGCCCACTCACCACTGAAGGATTATATGCTTTTTTTTGTGGCGTTGCTATTTGCTTTTCTGCAATCCCTTTTATGGATGAGGATCCCACTGTACAAAACGTTGTAATCACAGGAAGGACAAACAAATACTATCCAATTATCCAGCAGAGACATGAGAAGCCTGGGCAAGTTGGGGGGGGGGGGGAAGAACGACAAAAAAA
>NDXB01011887.1:139594-155610 GCA_002631895.1 Agapornis roseicollis
CCCCCCGACCTCCCCCAGCCTGCTGGGCTCCTACGTGCTGCTTGCCGGAGTGTGAGAAGCCTTTTATAACAACTGGGTCTGAGTCAGCTGTTGGAGGTAATATAATATACCTTAGTCAATAGCTGTACGTTGCACAACATACGATGTGGCAGTTCCTTTCTAACTTGAGGAGCCACCCAGTCTTTTTAGGATTTCCAGGAAGAGCTGTGGCATCTGACCTTCAACTGTTATTAAAAGAAATCAAAGGTTGTATAACAGTCTGCTGGAGCTTTGCATTTCTTAGTGGAGTTGTGTTTCGTCAAATGCCTCTACATTTCTGAGCTTCTCAGGTTCTTTATTCCTTTACTTGTTTATCCTCTGGTAAGCATTTATTAATAGAGAGACTTATTCCTTTACTGTACTTGTTTATCTTTCAGGGGGCTTGTTTTGGTTTTCAATTTAGAAGCAGAAGGGTCTCCCACGCATTTCACATTTCTATCTGCGGGTGAAGTCCCTGCATGGCTTTGATAGCAATCTTCCAGCTGTCCATTTGCACCCTGGAATCCCTCCCTTTGACTGATTTTCTGCATTATCACCATAGTTTTTGACTAAGACTATTAATCCACCTGTCCCTCTGTGAAAGCAGCTAGATTGGTCTGTGCAAAAGGGGAGTAAGATGGTATGAACTGTAAGTCTGCTATTAATCCTGTTAATACGGGATTAAACTGAAGCCCTATGAGTCGGAAAGGCTGATTTGATTGTTTGGGACTATAAGTTAGCTCTCCCTTATGAAAGCAGTGTTTGCCGTGCATCATATTTTGTGATTTGCATATTCGCTCTCTGAGGAAATCAAGGTTAAATATAGCAAGGAGATTCTGCTGGCTTAAACTGGTAGCACAACTATGCTCCTTCAGCCTAACAGTCTCCTGGATAGCAGAAGGAACCTGTCTGTTCTTGTCTTGCAGTAATTGCATGCTATAATACTACTTATATTGTTAGCTTATCCTTTGCCTCTGACCTTTACACGCACTTTGCTTAGGTACCAGATAGACTGCATGCCTTATTTTAGAAGGAAAGAAGCAACAGAGGAACTGGACTAAAATAAATGTCTTGCCACTGCTATTTTCAGCAAAAGACTCACAAAAGCAACAGCAATGGAAGGCTGAACAGCACCATATATTCCCTGTGTGAGGCTATCATATAGAGCAACATCTATCTCATTAAAAAAAAAAAAAAGTTGATACTGTCTGTTAGAGATTAGCATTCTGCTTGCTCCTCAGCCTAAAGAGAAGGCCTATAAATTATTAATACTAACATCAGTGCGAGACAACAGATGGTAAAGATTACTTGGAAAAAGTCTTCACATTAACATATTATGGCCTTGGTTTCACAGCACGTTGGGATGGTTTCTTGCTGGTGCCAGCCAGCCTGGCCCTGGGAGAAACCTCCCAGCAGAGGGGAATCCTTGGGTATCAGCAGCAGAAAGGTCCTGCCCTGGTTCAGCTGCACAGATACGGTGGCCCAGCCACCACCACAGAGGGGGTGGTGTGTGTCATGGCCCCGTGAGGGTCCTGGCATCTGCTACACCAGGGATGAAGCCAAGCAGGAAGCAGCTTGGAGCTAGGAAAACCTTCAGGTGGCTAAAACATGTATTCCTTGCTGGGATGCTTCCAGGTGGGATCAGTTACATCGCATGCTCTGAAAAATAAGAAATACGCATTTATCAGTTTTAAACTGTTGTTGAGCCAGTGGTGCTACGAGATCCAAAGTATTCACAGATATAATTATGTATATGTGCATCATCCAAAAACTTTGCAAGCAATTAAAGTATTTTTATGTTCTCTAGAACTGGTTACTTTAGCTTTATTAGGTTTACAAACATATTAAAGTATAATCAAGCAAGTAAATTAGAAAGTTCTGTTAAGAGGATAAGGGTATTGCATTGTCTCCCTATCTAGCACTTGTTACGGCAGAACATGACCTTTACTCTTGTCTTAGAGTTACCAGTCTATGACCCTCCTGCCCATGGCTCTGCTCACACCATTTCTGAAGATAACTCTGTCAGAACCTCTGACACTGAAAGAATTTATCCAGCCTCTTAAGGACTTTTACAGGAGACATTTTCTCATGGCCCATTACTTCTGCAAATGCATATGCCATGTGAGTGTTTCACTGTGATTAAATCATGACTTAAAACATAACTCTCATGTTCCTGCATCCTCTGGGTGTCACAGAAAATTTTCCACAAAGCCTATATAACTAGTTGGGCAGTGCACAGGTGAGAGCATACAGTGATTGCCAGAAAATGTCTTCAGTGGCGTTGTTGCTGTGATATTTTCTTAATGAGTACCAAAGCCTTGGTTAAGCAGTTTCAGACTCATACCCCATCATTTTCATAGATTAATATTATCTATTTTACTGAACAAATATGAATATCCCCTTCATGATTTTGTCACACTGCCTTACCGAGAACTTTGTTGCCTTGGCTCTCGGCAGTCTTCTTTAGGGGAAAAGGTCTATGTTTGCACAGCTGCCAGTCCAAAATCTTCATGGTGAAGCTGTTTCTTAGATCCTGATGTTGTCAGTTTCAGTGCATTCAGACTCCACCTTCAGGGACTTCTGGCTTCACATTCAGTTTTACATGATGACTTAGAATATTAGTTGTTCTGTAGAGATTTGCTCCTGATGAGCAATTTTGCAATGTATCACAACCCTGAGGTGCCACCCTGGAAACAGCTGGCCCTTGAAATTTCCTGATTTGGGAATGAGGTGCTGTAAGAACTGTTTGAAGATGCCTGATATCATGTTGATTTCTGACTATGATCTTTTTTTAATCATTCAACAATACAGTCAACAGATTCTTGGAACAAAGACCAGATTAATCAGGTCTGCTACTTGATATTAGTTTAGAATTAATTTTTCCCCACAAAATGCCACCTACTATCATAGTGCTTAATTTTGCTGTATAAAAGAATTCCCCAAAGTCTCAGTCCTAAGGCTATTGAAGATGCCGGCAACATTCAGATTAAGGTTAGCAGGGAAAGCGTTCAGGAAACAGTATTAGTGGTACAGATTCAGATGTCAGCCTGTGATAATTTGTGATCACTTCTACCTAAAAACAGCTACACTGGCACAGATTTGCATTTGCCAATGAAAAGCCAACAAGTGTTTACAGGCTCTGGATTACGATGGTGGCAATCTGTTATGTCACAAATAATCTTGTTCCCAAGTGCTGAATGAGGGCAATTTGTAATCCGCTTTCTCTGAGTGAATGTACCACTAATAACTTCTTTTCGCTAGCTGACTTTATGGGTACTTGGGAGTTGAGGCCTTGTTTGTCAGCTGCAGCATGGCACAGCCCAGGGGGAGGGCATAGAGCTGGTCCACAGCTTGCCACCCCAGCTCCACTCAGCAGTCATTTGGGGTCCTGGGGGAGAGCTGTTGTTAAGACTTCTAACAGAAGGTGCAGCTAGAAGGAATTTTAGATTATTGTCCCCTAGGTGAGTTTCCAGACTCTTCACCTCATAGTTGGTGTCAGAGGGGTGATATTATAGGGCCCTGAAAGCAGAGGTAGCAACTCTCCTCTCAAGTCAGAGAACGTCCTGGAGAAGGTTGCCAAGGTTCCCTGAGATCAAAGGAGGAAAGCAAGAAGACATGTGTAAAAATGAGAGTGATATGTGTGAAAGCAAGTTTATATGAAGGAGGACAGACTGTTCTGCCCTTGTTCTTCCTGCTCTCTGAGATGTTGTTGAGCAAGCAATCTCAAATTCAGAGCCATGGACCATCCTTATCCCATGTACCTCCATCCTCCATCAAGTCCTATCTGAACCTCAAAGAGGAAGAGGTCTCCATGTCCTTAAATTATGAGAGGCAGACCTAGTGAAGTGATCTTTTCTGAATAATGTGAATCAGTTGGCTTCAGGGAAACCAAACAATGATGAAGAACTGGGGAAGCCTTTATGGTCCAGCCAGTGAAGTATTACACTTGGAAAGGTGATAGGAAGATCTGGCATCATGCAAATGTACACAGAGGGACTAAAGCCATTCCTAGATTTTTCTGAGTATAGAATCAACATAGTGCAAAACAGCCAATGCTATCTCTGTCAAAAATAACAGTACAGGCGTAGCTTCGCATGTCACAGTGCACAGATGATAGGAATGCTCAAATTCTGATATGCATTGTGTTTTGTATGAAGGCCAGCTGGTGACCTATATGAAATAAAAATGTGATTAAAGATAACTGAAAGCATTGAAACAAACCTAACTGAAGACATCAGTATGTCTGAAGGGGAGAGGAGAAACAAACACACAGAAAAAAAGTTAATTAAGATTCCTGGGAAGGGAGGGAAACAGCTTGGTGTTCCGCAGAGGGACTAAATGCTGAAGGGAGGAGCAGACCTTACAAGGTAATAAGAGTGCTAAATGGCAAAGTTTGGGCTGGGTGAAAGGTAGAGCTTCAAAGGAGGAATATGCACAACTTGGATCCTAAGCTGCTTTTACATCTATCCTTAGCAAACTCGAAGATGAAAGGATCTGCATTCAAAGGACCTGCTTTTCTGTTGCCTTTCACCTTCTGAGCTTATTTGTATCTGTGCAAAGGGTATGTAAATTGCCAGGGCTCCAGTTCAGTAACTTGTTTTCTAGATACATAGGGTGAACCAGCCTATATGCTGGGATCTGAATACCTGAGGACTCTCATATCCTACCACATGCTGCTGATGGTGCCCTATGCTGTAAGGGGAGGTGAATCTTCTCTAGTGCTTTGGATAGTTTATACATAATACTGCAGCTACAAATGTACATGAGAAGAGATACTGAAACACTGATAAATTTTTGGGTTCCATTGTTTCTCCTCCGACGAGGTCCGTGGTGCAGTGCTCATGCCTCTGCCTTTTGCCCACTACCCTTCTCACCTTCATGCTGCAGCAGCAGGGGTGATGCCCATGGGGAGGGCTGCTCCTCATCCCATAAGGGCAGGCAAGCAGAAGAGCCACTGTGCATACAGCCTCCATTGTTAGCCATACTAGCAGCCTTCCTGCTAATAAAAGGGTCTGGATGCATGTGGGAATTGGGCTGGGGTAAGAGAGAGGGATGGTGCATTTGGGTCCCAGATCTGAGGGTTGGGAGAGAGATGAAAAAAGGCTCTCCTCAGTGTTCCATCAATTTATTTATCAGGACAGCATGGAAACTGTAGGGAAACACTGGAGGATGAGGAACTGATGTGCATTTTCTGAGTCTCATTTCACTTGTGGGACCGTTAATTATGAGAATGTAAAAATGATTGGGAATGCCTGTATTTAGACAGTGTGCTTCAGGATTCACTGCAGTTAAGCCCCAATTACTCCAATGGTATTAAAGATCCTCTGTTGGTTTTGCAAAATTCATTTATATCCATTTAAGGCCCCTTTGCTCAGACTGAGCAAATGATAACAGAACCTAAGTGAGAAAAATAAAGGAAAAGGAGGAAAGACTGATCTCAAAAAGAAATGAGCTTCACATTTGTGGTCCATTTACACCCAAAGGCATAATCACCTAATCTGACTCCTAAGGTTAGTCCTAAATATCAGTGTAGGCAAGTCCCTGGATAGTTGCCAGTGTCTCAGGGCAGATAACATCAGCACAAGTTGAGAAGAGCTCTCCAGTCTAGCCTGCGTTTTAATATACTATTAAAATAAAATGAGACAGCAATTAGTTTCTCTTCAGCTATTCCACAGCATAACTTCATCGGTCAATTAGTATGAATAAATAAATATAGGTCTTGAATTATTAAACTGCAAATAGAAGAAGCAACTGCATTTAATATTTCACTGTTCCTTCTCCTTGCTCTTTTGCTTTGCTTGGAGTTTTGAGTCAGTTGGTATTACAGGAGTGCTGTTGTCTAGTCTTAACTCTTTCCAAACTTTTTATTCTTTCTTAGGACAATTTTCTTACTCCAATAACACTTTTAATCCTGGCTCAAGACATAAAGGTTGGATTATCAGAGGGTATGCATTCACAGAGCAACAGTCTAGCCTCTGGGAGCAATGGGGAGTTCAGTGGCTTAAAAAAAAAAAAAGAGAAAAAAAAGGACATCTAAGTGCTTCAGTATGGGCTTACTAACCTGAGGTTCCCACTCACTAAAACCTTCACAGAATCATAGAGTGGTTTGGGTTGGAAGGGACCTTGAAGATCATTCAGTTCCATCCCCCCTGCCATGAGGGGTTGGCCTTAATCTTTCTCTACATGGGCTATAGAAGTGTAAACAATGTCTGATTATCCCACCAGTTAATCCCTTTTCCTAGTAAGAGAGGCAGAAACAGGGGTTGATCAGGGTTACAATATCCCCTGTTCGTGTCTGAAGACTCGTAGCTGCTTGGGACAGAGAGGTCCAATCTGACAGATCTGCTTAGGAAACTGGAGTACCACAGGTTGTAGGAACTGCTCAGGACATTTGGCACTTCAGGCTCCATGTGCTGTGATTGTCTCAAATGTTATTTGAATGTGTAATCAACAGAGATCAGTCTCTTTAGCTTCTGCATGGTGGAAAAGTCCTGCACAAAGAGAAACCTCACTTTAATTTTAGACTTTGATTGTTTCCAGAAGATCTCCAAGAAGGTAGATCAGAGCATTTTCTGACTTCTTTGCTCACAAATGCTACTGTTGACCTCTATGGTCACTGGTGCTGATTCTTACAGAAATGGGTCACTGCTGTAAGTAGTTCTGTACTTTACCAAAGTGTCTGGATGTCAGATCACATATTCCCTGCTGGAAATGGCCAAAGAATATATTAAATAACTATGACTCTCTTAAGGTAGCCAATTGCCTTGTCATCTAATTAGTGACTCGCATGAATGGATGAATGAGATTCCCACTGTCCCTCTCTACTATCCAGCGAAACCACAGCCAAGGGAATGGGCTTGGTGGAATCAGCGTGGAAAGGAGACCCTGTTGGGCTTGACTCTGGTCTGGCACTGTGAAGAGACATGAGAGGTGTAGAATAAGTGGGAGGCTGGGCGTGCGCTCGGTGGCTCAGGGCAACCCACCTGCCAGCGTCCTGGCCGTTGGTGAAATACCACTATGATCATTTCTTCACTTACCTGGTGAGGCAGGGGCGACCCCCGAGGGGGGCTCTCACTTCCGCCGCCAAGCGCCTGGTGCATGCCAGTTGTGACCGGATCCAGGGACAGCGGCAGGTGGGCAGTTTGACTGGGGCTGCACACCTGTCAAAACGTAATGCAGGTGTCTGAAGGCGAGCTTAGGGAGGACAGGGGCAAAAGCTCGCTTGATCTGGATTTTCAGTGCAAATACAGACTGTGAAAGCGGCGCCTCATGATGTCACTTTTTGATCCTTTGATGTCAGCTCTTCCTGCCATTGTGCAGCAGAATTCACCAAGCGTTGGATTGTTCACCCACTAATAGGGAATGAGAACTGGGCTTAGACTGTCGTGAGACAGGTTAGTTTTACCCTCCTGATGCTGTGTTGTTGCGATAGTAATCCTGCTCGGTACTAGAGGAACCACAGGGTCAGACCCCTGGTGCATGCGCTTGGCTGAGGAGCCACTGGCACGAGGCTCCCATCTGCGAGCTTATGACTGAACACCTCTGAGTCAGAATCCCACCTAGACGTAGTGATGCCGCAGCACCGCCAGTGCCTCGGTGGGCTCGCAATAGCAGTCACTTGAGGCTGACTCAAGAGATGACAGTCTTGTTCAGAATGTGTGGGATAAAGCCCTTCCTGAATCTTTGTTAGCAGAGACAGGCCTTCCTCAAAGGAGAATGAGAATTCCTACCTTCAAACCCGGGCAGATGGAGCTCGTCTAGCCTTGTAAGGCCTTCCATCTAAGAGAAGGGCACTTTTACAAAACCTACGACCTGCAGACTTTGCTGTCACCATCCTAGCTATCTAGGCCGTGGCAGTTAAACCTCAGGTGTAAAGGGTAGGGCCAGTGCTGCGCACGCTGCCCTCCCCTAACAAACCCACTGTGCAGGCTGGCAGGGCTCACTGTCACTTGCCTGTATGGACAGGCAAGGGTCAGAACGGCAGGTGACAAGGGGCATGGGAAGCTGCAGATCCAGCCGTGCATGCGGGTGGACCAGTGCATGGGTAGCTCGAGATTACTCAGGAGTCGACAGTGCTGGTCGGACACTCCCTGATTGCCTAAGCACCCTTTTCCAACCAGGTTTGCATATCCCACATGCCCTTGGTCATCGTGCTTGTAGTAAGCGTGGTTAAAGCCCTTCCCAAATCTTCACTCATGAAGCCAAGCCATCAACATGTTTAATCTTCTGTTGATGTGAATGTCAATGCATATAAGAGGAGGAAGAAGTGCAACTTCAAGTCAATAAGCTGGAGAGGGCCTAAAAGCTCTTGGAGTATTTCCGTCCTGAGATGCACCTGCCTTCTGACCTCTGGTTTTTATTGTGGACAAAATTCTCATAGTAATGGCACTGTTGTACATGAGAAGAGAGTGGGTTCTCCTCTAAGTGCCTCAGAAGAAATTCTTTGCTGTGAGGGTGGTGAGGCACTGGAACAGGCTGCCAAGGAAGAGGTGAACACCCCACCCCTGGAAGTTCAAGGCCAAGTTGGACAGGGCTTTAGCACCCTGGTCTAGTGGAAAATGTCCCTGGCCATGGCAGGGTGGTTGGAACTAGATGATATTAAAGTCCTTTCAACCTAAACCATTCTGTGATTCTGTGACAGTTTTGCTCAAGATATACATGCTGGTGACCCCAAACTTGTGACTTGGGCAAACGTGCAGTGCAATAGGAGTGTATCTGTAGAAAACAAGTAGTGCCAAGGAGCCAGTGTCCCACTGTGTGTGCTGTGATGGTTCTTGTCTTGGAGTAGCTCTAGCAGTCTGAGCTCCTGTAGCAGCGGGATCATACTGGGTGAACCTCTGGAATACATCCTCCAGTTAAACTTGGTCTAAAAGAGGCCCAGCTGTCTTATCCTGAGACTGGCCCACAGTGCAAAATAATACACATTAAGAGTGTGCACTGGGGAGGTTTGTAAACCTGAATCTAAAACTGATCACTAAAACTGATGCACCCTACTTAAGGCAGCAAACTGCAGCAGCAGCACCACCACTCCCCAGGAAGCCACCCACCTCAGTGCTCCCCGGTTCATGGTGCAGCGCTGGCATCCCGCAGGGTGAGGGCAGCACGCTGGCTGCGGGGAGCCACCGCAGGGTTATGAGGCTTAATAAGACTCGGGAGGGAAAGAGAAGGCTGTGCGCCACAGCCCTAGGTGGCAGAACGCAGTGGTGACCTACACCTGCCCAGCACAGGCTGACTTTAGCTGCCACCCATCCTGTGGTTTCTCACTCCTCAGTATTCAGTGCTGATGACAAACCTTGAGCTGCTTCTGTATACACTTTAAGGGTATTATTTTCTCACCTTTGAAGTTGCTTGAGGCACTCCGTGAGCTAAGTGCATTCCTCTTAGATTGGTTCACTGCAGTGTATTTTACAATGTTAATTTCAATGACATTTTGTTTTCTATTTTAGTTTAAATATTTTTTTGCCATTTTCTGGCCTGCTTTTATATTCTTGTTTCCCATTATTGCTAGTGTAAGACCCCTGAAGAGTGTAATTGGGGTATGTAAATAAAACTTTTTCATCCTGTACAGTTTTTGGGTAGCAATCATAAATGGTTCATGGCAGCAGGCAGGGGAGGATGTGACAATACAGCCTTGTGGTTATGTCTAACGAGAACTACTGTCTCATCTGCTCTGGTCTGCAGCATTTTCTCCTCTCTGCTTAGCTGCCATGGTGATAGGTTACTTGGACATACCAGAAATTGGACATACCAGAAATAGACAAACTATCAGTACTTTCACTGAGTCTGATCATGAGGGCTTGGTGTAATTGAGCTTATGTATATATTCGTGAATACTGCCACTTGAGGCTGTTGCCTACAAAGTTGTGTGGTGAGTAGCATTGTGCTTGCATTCAAAAGTGTGCATGAGCTTTTACTGGGAGGGCTGGGTATAAGAAACAGGATATTTAATTCTGATCAGCCTGAAGAGGAGTTTTACCTTCTCTGTTCAGTTTCAGGCAATTTTTTTGCAAACTAGCAAGGCTTTACAAGGATTCAGCTTGGTAGGGAAGTGCTAGCTTTGGTGTCTCTGTATCCGTGCAAAGCCGATATGGTAGCTTAAATGCCTGTGTTTTTTGTGGTCCTGAAGCTGGGAGGCAGGCATGACCACAGTTTCCCCTTTTCCTATCATGTCCATTAGCAAATTGGTGAAATTTCCACGTACAAGAAACATGCCAAACTTCAGGAGAGATAAGTCCCTCTCCAAGGATCCTGGGAAAGATGTTCCCTGTGTTCCTGCAGAAACACGTAGTAACAGAGGGCATGCAGCTTAAAGCTGCACCTTTTTGTGAGACAATCCATGAGGTGCAGAAGAAGTTTGAGAAGATAAAACTAAACCAGAGCTAGGACATGACAAGGAGTGGAAGGATAAGTAAGTCTCACAATGGGAGCCTGGGACTCAACTCTTATATCTGTAGGGTCAGGGTAACCCACAACATCATCTCTCACAGCTCGTTCAGGTCAAGTAGAAGGGTTCCTTCCCTGCCTGTGTGCTGAGGGCAACCAGCATGTACAGGAGGTCCTCCTGACCCAAAAGCCAGCCTTGTGTGCTGACAGCAGCATGATCAGGGCACCCTACACCAGCAGCCCTTGCAGTGCCACATGGCCAGTGGCGGCGCATGAGTCTGAAAACCACTCCATGCAGTGTAGTCTCTAACCTGAGAAGATGGAGCCCAGGCAATTGGCTCTAAAATAGTTCAAAAGAAAGAGGGAAACTAGAGAAGATGGTGTTTAAGAAGGGAAATATTAAATATATGGAGGTATTTATGGTAGGTCAGCATGGGGGGAAAGCAGCAGAGATACAATGTGTGAAGCAAGTGGAAGAAATATGGAAGGAATAGGAAAAACTGGGTAGATGGAATGAAAACATTAATAAGGATTGCTGGAATTCCTGATTTTTACATGAGCTGTTAAATATCAATTTTAAGTAAGGATAACTGATTTTTAAAAGGTATTAGATTAGGTAATAGAATATTTTATTCTACTCTTGCACATTTGAATCTAATTTTTAAAGGTAATTCCTAAAGTAGTTGATATGACTTATTTTTTTTTTATGTGATTCAGTTGGATTAGACTGTTACGTTTATGTCAAAATATTCCAAACTACAGCTTTTGCTGTTGTATTGGCTTTTTACATGCATAAACCCTTCAGGAGAGTGGCAGGTGTCACCAAAAGGGAGAAGAAACCATTCAGAAATTAAAGTGTTCACAAAATGAGAATTTATAGATGATGTCTGCAACATGGAGGTAGAAGTACAGCACGTTCTGCTTCTTTGTGCTCATGTTTTATGTCTGTGTATGGGTAAAGTGTATCTAAAATGCAATTACAGATGTTTTTACTCGTGAGATAATATATCAAGAAAGCCCCTCCCTTAAAAGGAAAAAAAACAAAGTTAACACAAACAAGACTGGAAAGTATTGCCATAATTCAGATATAACATCTTTTTGGTTTGGAGAAAGGCATTTGATTGGCAGCGTTCAGTGACCAATCTGCTGACCATTAGTCCTTCATTAGTTTTGTTTCCACTTCTGTTAGATTTATGTGTTACATACATGATTGGCTAAATAGTTTCTGCAAACAAGTATTTGTTGGCGGAATATAATACTAAAAACTAAAGTTACAATTTAAATTGCACAGCTTAGTTACAGGCTGGTTTTGTTCCCTGACTAGATTAATAGAAAGTGGATCCTAGTATCCCTGACTGGATTAACAGAACATGGATCCTAGTTCAAGTACACAAATCTAGACTAGGTTCCAGTTTTAAAAACAAACAAAACCAATCCTCAGACTCCATCTTCATTCCTTATCCTGAAAGGTCCTGTTGCTGTAGATGAGATGATGAGTGCACACGCAAGGACAGAGGTGTTTCCAGAACAGCTGGGTATTGAAACACAAAGTGGGGTTTTGTGTGTGTATTCTGTGCCCTGATTAAGGAAATCGCCTTCATAGGCAGAAGGCCTCCTTGCTTTCTGATACCTTGTGAGGCTGGAACAATAGCAGCAGGATTGAAGTTTATGCTTAAGCTGTCTGAATTGTCATCAACATGTTTATTGGTTTTGTTACTGGGACTTTTTCTTTCAAGAGAGCAACATGAGGAATTGTGACTAAATAGTTCAGTTTTTCTAGGGATCAGCTGATTTGGCCTTGGGTCCTTCAAATACTTCAAGCAGTTGCACAACCTCACTGAAATGGCATCTTTAAGTTCATGAAGTTGGCTTGTGTTCTTATGTGGTGTATACACATGGGCAGGTCTTGAATACTGTTTTCACCATGCTAGATGAGATGGTTCTGGTAGGTATAACCTCTTCAAACTGTTTTTTCACAAGCTTGTCTTTTCTCCTTGATAATAAGGAAAAAACCCTACATGAAATATTGTAATTGCATTTTGCAATGAAAAGTTCTCCCTTGTATAGTAGATTTTTATTCAAAATGTGCTAAATTCAGTGTAAAGCAAAGTAATCAGATTCTTCTTGTATCAGTTTTGTTGTAACTCATCACCAATAGCTGCCTGCTGTTTGGATGATTTTTTATTTCTTTTTAATGGTCAGTGCCTGATCCTAACTTTCGCCCTCTCCCTAAAATTTAGTGAGAAATCTCCTTTAAAAGGTTGAGCAGCCAGGTGATGTGACCTTTTATTCTATTAGTATTGAGTCAAAACGTGGATCTGATGTTAAAATGAGAATAACTTGTCAAGATTTACAACAGCATACAAAGGCTTGGGAGTGGGCAAATGTGAGTCAGAAAGAGAGATTCACACTAACGTAGGTGATTTTTTTTTCATTGTATGTGATAGAAAGGCATGACAAGGTATTTTTTAAGACACATGAACTCTGCACCCTCCATCAAAGCTTTCACCAGGAGATGGGAGAAGCTCTTAGCAAAGAAGAGCTAGACTTAAACAAAGAGTGGGTCAGATCTTGTAAGCTTCTTGCTTTGATTCCATGTCCAGGGAGTCATCTGGGGTATTCTAGCTAAGCTAGGAGCGAACAGGCACTTCCAGCTGGTTTAGTGCCTTATCTGCTGTGGAGTCAGCAGGGGAGGTAATGCATCGTGATACGGCACAACACTGAAACATCATGGGCAGCTGTAAACGGCATATTAAACCACCAAACTGAATGGAAGCATTAGCTATTGCCCATTCTCTTGTGGGCATGATAAAGTCCCTTGAAAAATCTGGTCATTTTGGTTCTGTCCAGATGAACGCTGCAGCAGCACTCTGCATAGGAGTGCACTAACATTAAAGGGCTGTTGCCAGGTAAAGGTTTGTGGGGATTTCATCTGCAGTCAAAGCTGAATTTTCATTCTGTTGCTGTTTGAGAGCTGTCTTGAGCTTCTGTTGGATGTGGTGGCTCTGAGGTTGCCTTTTTTATTATATACTTTATTTTTTCCATACTACACTAAAGTACTCATAAAGCCTCTCCAGTGCATCTGCTCTTCCTTCTGTATCTATACCCTCATGGCCGTTGCTGTATCTGCTACAATAGTCTTTCAGGTTTTAACATGGTTTCCCAGCCCAGGTTTGGGTGATACAGTATTGCTGAAATCTCTTTTCTTAATAATCCTGTGACTTCTCTCTTGTAAAACGCAGAAGATACCTCTGATGCTGAGTATTGAAGTTTTCCAGAAAAAGCTGTCCTATACACTCAAGAGCTTATTTGACTCAGCTTCTTGCTACATCCCAGATTGTTGTTTGCTTTTTAAAGATTTCTCTTCTCACGGTCAATGACTAAAGCCCTTATCTCCATCATTTTCTTCATCTGTTGCTTTTCACATTTGCATTGTGTCTATCAAGCTACCACCATTGCCTCACTTTACAGACCTTGAAATCTGCAAGTCACAAGTGATTAACATAATAAAAATTGTTTCGACTGCCCTCCAAGCTCCAGTACAGCAAAGGACTTCCACGTGAGAATAGCTGCAAGTGCACAGATCATCCCACTGGATTTAACATCCCTGAGTTTTTGATCATGGCAAGCAGTGGTACCACTACTGGCCTGGAACATACAAGCCCCAGCAGAGATGGATGCATAGAGTACATCTGCACATTCTCTGCAGGGTGGTGTTTGTGGAGTTGTGCTATTTCCTATGTTGTTTTTCTGACTTCTGTATATTCAAACACTCTGAAATTGCTTGTCTGCTTGCTCTGGAAGTATTTTAGAGAAGTGGGAAAATTCTTGTCTTAATCAGGTTTGGGTAAAGATCTGTGTCCATCTTCAAAATCACAGCACTGCAACATTAGTGAATGGCAGCTGCACGTGGAATAGACCAGAAAATATAGCAACCTTTAAAGGAAGACATGATGCTGCTTGAGACTGCAAAAGGTAATAAATAGTGTACATGTAATAGTGGTAAACTTAAATGATGATGCCTTACTAACTGAGGCCATAATCTAACACGCCCCCCATCCCCCCCACTCCCCTACCCCCCTCCCCCCCAAGCGGAAGTAAATGTGTGGCTGAATTCTGATGAAATATTTGTCAGTCAGTGAATGTTTGTTGTGTTTACTCCTACAGGTATGGAGGCTAAATCACTTGTGTCAGGATGATATGAGTAAACTGAAGGTCATTTTCAGCATGCTTTGGCATGCCTCAGAGGCACTACTGATAAGGAAAAAGACAAAAGGACAAAAAACTAAATTAACTTTTAATTTCCCACCAAAACTACGGCTGTCAGAAATAGGGAGACGAGTGAAATCTCTTGTAACATATAACGCAGGACTGTATATTTAACATCTTATCTGATTCAGCCTATCACAAACAGCATGTAATTGTGTCTGACTGGATTAGTATGAATACATATGGATCCTAACACGTAGCTCAGAAAGATTTTAGTGACGCACTTTCATATCCAGTTTCAGTTTACAATCTTTCTGCCCTAAATTAGATGAATATATAAACAAATCAGATATATTAATTTTCTGTTGAGAATGCTTTGGTGATTGCTTACAAAGAAAAGTTATTTACATGCTGATATAAGGCATTACTTAGCATAATGAGCAGTAATTTTCTCATCCTCAAAGGTATTAGGCTCCCTTATGTGTTATACCTAACTCAGTTACATAGTTGTGCTGCTCTATATGATCCCCAGGTGCACATTTGAAAAGCCTGGGTCTTATCTGATTGAGTTTTATGGAGCCAGTTCAGAGCCTAGCAGTCAGCATGTGGGTACCAGACAGGCACCCTGCCAGCCTCCAGCACCCACCACCTTCAGCTGGGAAGGCTAAGGCCAGCTGCACACCAAGATCCCCTCCTCACTGCCAGGGGGAAGTCAGAGAAGGCAAAGTGCTTTTGGCCACCCACTGGGTGTTGGTAGGCAACATACCTGCCTGCAACTATCCTTAATGTGATGGGTGTAATGGTACTGGGGATTTCTGTTTGGTTTTTCAGAAATGACTAATACATCCCTTGAGGAGAACTGGTGATTATGTTATGTGCTTGTATGGAATCGCTTCCTCCTCCTCCTCTTAAAAATTTTATATATATATATATACACACACATATATATGTAAGAATGAGGAGTTACAAATTATAATAGTTATTAACCACTAATGACATTGATCTAAGGATTTAAAAGGGAGATGGTTTCTAAAGAGAGCTTTCAAAGTCTGAAGTATAGAAGATTTCTTCTGGCCTGAGTTGTGGGAAGCCCCTTTGCTTTACTTTGAGGTTTACCAAAGAACCTGTTTGTGTTCAGAGTCCATCTCTCTGGAAAATGTAGACTTGTGTCCCCCCACTGAATAAATAATAGACAGAAAATTAATTCAAGTCTCCCTTGGCAATATTTTGGTTTGTTTCAGGCTTGACCTGATCTTGAAGCCACTTTGTCTTTTAGGCCCTCTGTGTTTTTTGATTTCTTGGCTTTCTGTGGAGAATCATGGCAGGGATATGAAGTGCACTGGTGTCATGGTTTAAACCCACGCAGCTCGTTCACTCACTCAACCCCCCTTTCTTGCCCTCCCCTG
>NDXB01011889.1:0-76640 GCA_002631895.1 Agapornis roseicollis
AAAACACCAGCTACTAAAGAGAAGAAAAACTGACTGCAACTGCTGAACCCAGGACACATGGCAAGCATTCTCGTTAACTCATTCTCTTCCTTGTGACACAAGAATTTCATATCTGCCCACACATGGCAGCTTATGTTATCCTTTGCTTTTCACTTTAGGTATAACCCACATGCAGCCTGACCATTATCAGTCCTTAGATATAGATTCTGCTTCTCAGGAAGCATATAGGAATTCCAGCAGCCATTCTTTTTATTCAAGGCAGGCTTATTGGGAAAAGACATTTGTGTTGAGAAGGAAGGAGAAATTGAAGAAAGTTTCTTAAATATAGCAGTAATAGATTATATATGTTGCAAATATGAGTAGCTGGTGAATACTAGAAAGCCTGGTGTACTTATATTGTATTTTCAAACTTCATATAGTTCTGTTGATGCAATATTGCTACAGTTGGAGGTGCCTGTCAGTAGAAGAGTGGCTTTCAAAGTAATTCAATTTCTTTCTGCAAAAACCTTCCTGTATTTATCATTCAGTGACACTATGCATTTCTGTTCTTGCTGTTGTAATTTATCTTTAATTGACTTTCTACCTATCATCACCAATTTGTAGACTTCTAATCCTTTTGAGTGCCCCTGCTTTTGCATATTTAGCCATACCCTAGTGGCATTCATTTACCCTGCTGGGGAATTTACTTCTTAATTTCTCAGCAGCACGAATTGCTTCATTATTTTGGTGTAGGAGGTCATCCAAAGGGAGACATGCAGAAACTTCTTAAAAAGTATGGGTTTGTGAGTAAATTTTAAAGTTATGAATTTTTAATAGGTTTGAAATTTACTCAAATGTGTTTTGCCATTTTTTAAATTGGATCTATTTGAATTTTAAAATACCTGACAATGAGCTAATATGTGCAAAGAATATAGAGAGCTGTCAAAACCAAATTTCAGAAACAGTTCATTAACCTGTTCAAAAACTATTGTCATCACTACTTCAGGAAAAGTCAGTACCTCTCATAGGTATATACTTCATGTTGCTTGTCTCAGATATTAATGCAATTTAAGTTGCTGTTTAAAAATCTTTGAGAATTAAAAAATGTAAAAAAATGAAGCCATAACATTAATATCATTGTCATACATATCTGACTATCTGCTTAAAATGCCTTAAATATGTAGGACAAGAGTGGTCTTTGTTCCTTCAGAATCTGCAAATATCATACACTGCAAAGGAGGGAGAAGTATTTGGTAGAACTAAATGGGAGATGGGAGCAACATGGAAGTTGCCTTTCATGCTGTTTTGGAAACAGATGTTAAACTTCTGCTTAAATTCAAGAGGATAATTGATGAATGTAGCATCAGGCAATTGGATAAGATCAAAACCTTAAAACTTTCAATAATCATGATCCTTCTGAAAGATGTAGGATGTCTGCATGCTCAGAAGCACTCTTTCAAGTATGAGGCTTTAAATCAGCTAACCTGTAAAGTCATAGCCCAAATCCTTCTGGTAATCCCATGCATCGCTGTTTAAGCCTGGAGTTCATAGATATGCAATAACACATAATACTGCGGGGAGGAGAGAACAGCTAGGAGGCTCATCAGAGCTTCCTGCCACAAAGTGTAACCAAGGCGGAATAGGCAATGGCAGAATAATGGTATGGGCAGGAGAATGAATTTAAGCTTGACTCTATGAGAGCAGATTTGCAGCCATAAAAGTCCTCTGAGCTATGAAGCTATTGCTTTTAGGAAAGGTTATAAGAGAACCACATCAATTAGTAAAGGTCAGCCTCCAATAGGTAGTTTTCTGCAGTTATACTAAGCTATGTATTTATGTAAATCTTGTCAGTTTATTTTAAGATTCTGTCTAAAATATTCCTGTCTCAGAGCTGTGAACATATAGGCAATTTCGAAAGAGATTATATAATGGCCAACAGTAGTAGAAGAGACAATTAGAAATAATGGATCTCTCATGAGATCTGTTAAAAAAAAAAGAACATGTTTTTTTCCTTCTTCTGAAGCAAGTAAGATACTCGTGGTGTGTCAATGCAACATAAAGCTCCTGTGTTTCAGAAAATATTACTGGAATAGATTTGCAGGATGAATGAGTATTACTTTCAGGTAGAGTTCAGGTAGATGACAGATACAAATGAAGCTTTGAAACCCAGTATTGAAAGCTGGTAGCTGCTGCACCTCACTTTTGGTTTAGTCTCTGGGAGTTAAGACTGCTATGTATTCCTGTAAGAGCATGTAATAAGTTCAAAGGTTCCAAACACACACGCACGCATACATAAAATATATGCATATACATATGAGTATGCATATATTTATATCAATCCAAGCCATGATTTATTCCTTTCTGAAAACATTCCTAACTAGGAAACAGAAAAATACTGTTTGCTGTTTTCCTACGAGGAGTTTTACTGACGAATGCAAATGTACAAGGCTGATTTGCACTCACAGATAGGAGATAATAAACTCAGTTCTTCATTACTGCCCATCAAACAGATTTCAGGTTAATATTTTAAAGATTTTATTTTGCTGTTAATTTATCTTAAGATGTTTTTTGCAGGCTGAAACTGAGCTTCATTTCAGCAAAGACTGATTGCTATTTGCATTTAGGGAGAAGGCTCTTGAATGTGCATTACCTAACTTCCATTCGATCAAGAGGACTGATAGGTTTCCTAATGCATTGCAGTTTTCTCAGGAGCTCTGCAATACAATTTCAGTAAGCCCTCAGTTCCACTTTCCCCTCACTTGTTGACTTCCCAACAAGCTCTAAATCCCTTTCCTTATGTATGAATACTCCCCTTTCCATTCTGTAGTTTTCTGTGGTCTTTTTACAAACATTCTAACAGACCACAAACACCTTTGTGAAGTTCAGTCTCCTGTGCAATTTCTCAACATGTCTCTTCCTTTATGGAACTTCCTGCTTTTCCAGAGTATTATAAAACATCACAACTCAGAGCATCTGACACCAGGCATCTGAAGTGTTTGATTTCTGTCTTTGAAATTAACTGCATACTTTGAAAAGGGAAAAGTTGAGTCTGCTGAAAAGTTATTTTTCAGAAGTCATGAAAGTCAGTTACCATTCCACACCTAGAAAAGGAAAAATGCCTATGGTGGTACATACTGTTAGACTTCATTGTAAGAATCCATACAAGACTCAAGTAAGGTTAAAGCATTTTGTCATACGAATACGTCTGAGCTGAAAAACTTATATTGTATCAAATGCGCAAGCTGGCTTAAACCTGAAAGAGAAATCACCATGTTCCAAATTTAAGCTCTTCTGTCTACTTACATCTCAGTTTATAAATAAATGCAAGATCCCATGAGAAGCACTGAGCTTCTGTTCTATGTGAAAGAGAAAATATTAAGACTTTATCTTCTTACATATCAGCATAAGTAGTCATGTTCATATTTTTTCATTAGCAATTTGGAGTTACGCACTTAATTCTGAAACAGAAAATATATATATATATATAATGCTTCACACTGCGGAAGAAAATGATAAATGAACAGAACTGACACCACTCAATTTTAATTATTTAACAGGTTTTCTATGTATTCTGTAGTTAACATAGAAATTGGACTAAATGTTTCTGAAGTACAGAACTGAAGAAATATCATCCATTTGTATTCATCACATATGATGCATGATATTATGTTAAAAACAATTCTGTGCAATTTTAGCACAATGATAGCAAGCACTTTTTTCTTCTTTCTACGATTATCTTTTTACTTATTTCTCTCTCTTCTATTGCTTTTGCTGTCTAATAACCCTTTTTGTGTTTCTAATTGCCCCTTCCTCCTTTCCCAGTGCCTGAGTTGCTTGTATATTCTTTCATTCTCTTTGCTTGATTTTCTCTTTTTGATTTCCCTTATCTTTTACAACATTTCTTTGCATGTTTTCATTTTTGAGTTTTGTTGTCTTGTGCAACTTCCTTTCTGCTCCATATGGGTACATGAATTCTGTGTATTTTTTCTGGTACCTTTCCTCCCTCCCTCCCTCCCTCCCTCTCTCCCTTCCTTCCTTCCTTCCTTCCTTTCTTTCTTCTTTGGCCTTCCTGTTCAAATAATGACATTTCAGTGACACAGACTTTGATGTTGAAAAGAAAAACAAAAAGAAAGAAGTAACTGTTCTAATCTTTCATACTTTTATAAATCCTCAAAATCGTTGTAAATTGTGATGGATATTAGCCAAATCCATGTGTTAAGTATATGCAGGAGAGATAATGGTTATTTGTAACTACATTTCTCTGCCTGTTCCTGGAAAAAGTTGCCTTTCATCAGCATACTGCAAAACTAACACCAATCTTCCTTGGGGCAACTCTCTATTTCTATGAGATTAATAATAGGTTTTGCTGATGTTTATGTTGACCTTACTTACCCTGCTGTAACTTTAGGTGTGTGCATTATACCAACAGGGGATTGTTTCTTAGTTCTTTCAACAGAATTCAGTGACAGTCACTGTCTGTGTGTTCATAATGAGCAATTGTAATGAGATCTTGTTTTCTTCTGAAATTACCAGGTCCCTTCATAGCCTTAACGGGATACCATGCATTTTTTTTCTTCTGTTTTCATCCAGGAGCTGTTTGCAAGCGTATATATCAGTGTATGCATGCCAGTGCATAAGTCTGAGGTAGTGTGTTACTGAAAATAAACATCAAAAAAATTCCAAAATATTTTGGAAAGCACTCTGACACAAGTAGCACAGAAAGGAAATTTTCTTATGAATAGGATCCATAGGATTTTTAATGAAATTGTCTTCCTACTACTGTTCATATGTACTTCATTATTTTATAATATATTTGTTTCACATGCTAAAGAAAAGGCTCCAGTGCTGGAGAAATGTTGATTTGTGCTTGTTTCCCAAATTTATATAATATATATAATATTAAATATATAAAAATATATCTATTTTAGTGCAGTTATATAATATTGAACATCTCCAATTACTGATGATTCCTGCTTTACATGACTAGTAAATTTATTAATGAAATTTATAAAGCTTCTCTTACCCAAATACTTAACCCTTCTTAAATACTTAACCCCCTTAAAATTCAAAGCTTTAATCAGAACACCCACAGAATAGAACTAAATTTGTTAAATAAATACTTTAGGAAGGAGAAATACTTGTTAAAGACTTCTCTTACAACACAAAAATTCTGCTTTGACCTCTTTACCTTGTTAAATTCAAAGCCCACAGACATCTGTGTGTAGTGTAAAAAGTCACTGTATCCATCCACAGCACATTCTCAAAATGTGGAAATGAAAGAGATGGCCCATCAGGTGCCTCTTCAGTAGATCGTTACAAGTTCTCATATAGGAAGGAGATAAGAGAGTTAAGGGTGTGACATTGCTCAGTGGACCAGCATGATGGTTCAAAAATTATGGAAGGCATTACAATCTAGCTGACAACATAGTGAATTTTCTGTACTTGGAGCTTCTTCAGTGTTAAGAGTGATCAGAATTAGAAGGCTGTCAAGATAACTTTAAAGCCTTTTTGCAGTCTTTCAGCCTTTCTTACCTGTGGATCATATGATAATCAGATGGGTGGAGAAATACAAGATATATGCTGTGTATTTTTAGCTCCAGCAAACGTGAAGGACTCCTTTTTTGCTTTACGTCAAAGATCGCAGTTCCAGGAACACTATGGATTGCCACAACATTTTGGGTTGCTCTAGGTTATCAAAGGTGTTCATTACCTTCTGCCAAATCGCTTTCAGTATTTATATTTTCTTAGAAACTCTGTCATCGAAACAAGAACTTTGCTTGAACATGATTGCTTTTTGAAATGTAAAACCATAAAAAAGTATGTATAAAGAAAATACATTCTTAAGATTTATGTGACTCATTTTCATGAATGAATGTAACGTCTTTTATTTCAGGTTTCAGCATAGCTTCCCCTAAAAACCAGGTAATAGCATAAATATGAAAATAGAAGGACTTTGTTAGAATTAAAAAGGCAAAAAAGGATTTGATTGAGAACATTCACAGCAGATTCACAAAATAAAAACTAAATTTAAAGCTCTTCTTCAATGTTCTTAAAATTTCACTACATGTATTTTTTACAACATTAATAACATCATATGTCATAGCCATTGTAATACTCTTTGGAAACTTTACCTTAACTCTTCAGAAAAATTATCTTAGTGACACAAGATATCCAGTGGTATGGTTCAGTAGCTCCCTGAAATAATGACTTGGGCTTCTAGCCAGACAGGTGTATGAATATTACAACCCTTTTCTTCTACTCTGTTAAAATAGAAAAAAATAATCTCAGTTTTGTTCTGCCCATCTAAAGCCTGCAGATGGGTGCATGGATGGCTTGGCAGAATTTTGCTTTAGGAATATTTCCCTAAATATCTAGTCTTAAATTTGTTATGAGCAGTGGTTCAGAGAAAGCAAACTATAAAACAGGAGGAATTGTCTAAAATCAGTTGAATAATAAAAGAAATTATATTGCATGCTTTCCTTACTGGACTGCAGTGACGCTTAGCTTTAGTGCTAGCATTTCATGTCATTCCAACCACAGAAAAGTAGAAATAAAAAAAAAAAAAAAAAAAAAAAAAAAAAAGGGCCTTTTTTTTAAAACCATGAAGAATAAGATGAAATGACAGGGCAAATTTTGAAAAGATAAGATATGAAGATATAACAAGACAAGACACTTTTCCAGGGAAAGAAGAGAAATACAATGGAAAATNAAAAAAAAGAAGGCCTTTTTTTATAAACTCACAAATAATTAAACCTTCTTTGGAGCAGGTTTCCATGACTTCCATGCTATGTGCAGGTAGTGCCTTTCAATGGAGATGCAGTTGCTTGCATTATTATAACCAGACTGTGTTATGAAGAGAAACACATTAGAATAAGAACGAGTAATACTGAAAGGAGTAATTTGCTTAGTGGAAGCTTGAATCAGTAATACTTTGACTTTTATCATTTTTGAGATTCACCTTTAAATTTGGTACAGAAGTGACAAGAATTGCCTTCAACTGCTAACAGCCAGAATGTCAAGAAGGAAGCCTGGAAGTTCAGTTTATTCTGTCTAGGAGCTCTCTGTTGGCATTCATTCTGTGTCCTTCACTGTGTCAGTGAAGACCACAGGACTTCACAACTTATAAAATATTTGTGGGTTTGTAAAAATCTCATTTAACAAAGCTAAAGCTGGAACAATCAACAAGATATATAAATAATAGTAAATTCTTAAAAAAATGTTTCAAACATTTTTTACAATCAATAAGATTTTTGAGCTTCTTTTTGGCAAAGCAGTTTTAAAAAAAAATATTTCAGATCTAAAATTATTAAAGAATCCAACTTTAAAACTGGGTGGGTTTGTGAGTTGTTTAGGGTTTTTTTAAGTAAGTCTTTTATTTTATTGATACCCAAAAGATATCCATTGTGGAGATATATATTGTGAATCAATAAATCAAAATTTGTTATACTAATAAGCATTGACTTCATCAGACGTATTGGCAATAAAATAAAATTCCTCTAAAATTACTCTGTTGTTTCAGGTTTAATTATTACGAGAAAAGGAAAGCCTGAAAAAAAAAGAAATATGTAGTAATGTTTTTGAAATTAATTTTGTGCAAAAGTTCATATTAAAAATTCAGCTTTCAGCAGGCTAAACCCCAAAGGAAGAACAATATTCTGAAGAGTTTCTGGAGCAAAATGATAAATATGATTTCTGTGTGTCTGAGCAAACAAGTAGGAAGATGAGTTCGTTCCTGTGTACGCTATTGAGTGCGATACTGGTTGTGCTGTATTACATTGTGTACAGGTGTGCACTGGAGCAGTACCTAAAAAGTACAAAAGATGAAAAATATAATTTAAAAATCCTCAAAGAAATTGAGGGTATTTTTTACAAAAGGTGTACAGAAAGAGACTTTGTTACTCAGTCACTCTGTTTTTTTCCTAAAATATGACCGAAGTGGTTATAGTATATAGAAAGATAGGACATATGTTTAATGAGGAGAAACTGGACGGAGAAGAGGTTTCTTTAGCTTTGCAGAAACAAGCATGTTAGATACAGTGGCTGAAAGCTGTAACCACAACATCTGAAAACTGTAACTGTAACAGTAATGATGATTATAATTGGTCCAAACTACCAATTGAAGTTTTGGCTTCTTTGTGTGTTCCTGTGTTAAAATTAGATTGCATGTCTTTCTAGAAAGGATTCTCTAAACAACCATAGCATATTGGGCTAAGTACATTTGTAACTGGAGGCAATATGAAGATCTGAGGTAAACAAGAGTCAAAACATGCATGTGCACTGTATGTTGCTGGCTGATAACTTGCAATACATTCTTATCAGGAAATCTCTACATCTTAGATTATATCATTCTTAGATCTTAAAATAGAGAAATTAAATAAACTGATAAAATACATAATTATTTATTAAAATACATAATTATTTCTTACTACAATATGTTCTTGCCTAAATGGGTCTATGAATCATATAGTAACTGTATTGGCTGATCAATGCATAAAAATGTTATCAACAGTCAATAAATGGGTTCCTCTGGGGAGCTGTAAAGCAAAATCTTATTTTCTACAGGGAATGCAGACTATTTGTTTGTTTAAGGCTGTAATATTAAGTAATGCAATACTAGAAATATATATTATCCTTCAAAGGTCCTTGGTTATAAAGTTAAGGGAACAGTCTTATCCTTAAAATTACTTGATTGCAGCTGAAAAACAAATATATTTACCAGTAAAAGAAACATTAATTAGCCTCCAAAACTCCTATGGATATTTTACAATTACATAATTTCTTAAAACTTAAATTGACTATAAATTTTTCCTGTGTTTTTTCTGTACCTGTAACCTACAGGACAGTTTAATCATATCCTGTCTGAATCTTGCTCTGCAGTACTGTAGATATACAGTGCATCAGTGCCCCCTGCAGACTTGAAATACTAGTATAACATTTAAAAAAAAAACACACTATTGATCTTTGTTGAAGTAACTATTCAGAACAAGAAAAGCTTTGCATGCTGTAGTAGCGTTTGTTCTTCCCCCCTTCTTTCTTTAAAAGTGAAATCACAGCTTTTGGGTAAAGAGAAAATGCTTCAGGAATTTAACCTAAAAATTATGGCACATTTTGATATATTTGTGTTAATAAAAAAAAAAAAAAGTCCTTTCTGGTTTTCATCAAAAAAAATCAGCATATGAAAAGCAGAAACCAGAAGCATAAGCAATTCAGAATATATGTGTAAACTTTAAAAAGAATAGTTACAAAAAGTTACCAAAAAAAGGGAAAGGTTACAAAAAAAAGAAAATGGTTACAAAATGAATTTGATCCTCCAGAAGACAAATTCTGTAATGTGTATGATGTTCAGAGTGTACAGAAATTGCTGCTTTATGTGCAAAACTGCTGTAGGTATTAATGTATATTTTTGGCAATTCACTCAAAATCACACATAAAATATAAAGGTAAGTTTGGGGTTTGTGTCCACCCCTTCAGCTCCTGCTCACATCTTCTGAAATGATTACTAAATTTCTAGCATAACATTAGTTATAGGTTTATGGATTTCTTTTGAAGCTCTGAAGTTTAAAGGAAGCAGTGCTTGGTCATAGCCATAGTAGAAATCTTAAGTAATTCACATATGTATGGGAAAAAGGAAGGGTGTCAGCTTATAAAATCCTAAACTATTAAAATCGCAAGCAGTGTCAAAAATGAGACATGAACACAAATGACTTGAACTTCAAAAAACACCTGTCTCTATGCAGTAGAGTTTACTGACATATACATGCTCCAGACCAGATTTCTGAAGCCAAATTTTCCCATTTTTCCTTTCTCCATCCACTCTAAGATTAAGGGAGAGATAGCAGGAGATGCTGCACTGCTAGTTACTCATACAAGGTCCTAGATGACATAAAGTGTGAGTAAGCATTTCTTAACTGTCAAAAGAATTCCTTATAAAAATAGCAAGTTACAATATTAGCGTAGAAGCAAGGCTGAAGGCCAAATTACATTGCCCATACATTAATTTCTTAGAACTAACTGCTAACATATTTCATTGATGTTATAAAAATGAGTAAGTATTGTATGAATGTGAAGGGAAGTGACTAGATCTCTTCAGTTTCTGGGCACCAATAACTGCCTTCTGGCTCTTACCAGCTACAAAATCCATTTCATAAACCAGAAGGTCTAAAACATTCTCAAATGAGAGTTAGCTTGTTCAGTTCGATCTCTAGTCAATGGAGAAGGTGGTATTTTTCTTAGAACAGGTTGAACTGGAGATGCCTCTCCATCTCTATAGACTGTCTACAGGGAAAAGGAAGGCAATAGGTCAGGCAAGTTTCCAAGCTCTTAGACAGATAAGGTTTGAGAAAGTGAATTCTGTCCTAGAGCTTTATTGGTGGATGAAATTTCTTCAAATATTTAGGAAAGGAAATGCTATTTTGGGTGGCATTTTGAAGCTTTGGAGAATTTGGAATTGAAAAGGGAGTGAACATAAGGTCACAAGTATTGAACATTTTAATTATTTTATTATTGATTGTTCGTATTGTTGCTGTCATTGTCATTGTTACGGTATTTATTAACTCTCAAGTAAAGTGACAGTGCTCAATGCAAATACATTGTGGTCAGAAAATTCTGAGAGAAAAATATTCCATGCTTCAGCATTTCACAATCTTTCTTTAGGAAAATCCCATTAGTAAGGACATAACTTTATTTAGTACACACTTACAGTATATGAGAATGAAAGAAAAGACCTCTACCAGTATTGCCTCTTACACTTGGGCACTCTAAAATATGATACTGCTGTAAGGAAAAAAAAATAAAATAAAAATTAAATTGGGAGTAATAGCAGGCAGCAGATAATGTACATACAAATATCCTAAGATGAACTTGTGAATTCTCAAATAGAAGCTTTCTTCTTGATAGCTACAATCAATATGAGGTGGCTGTAAATTTTGATAATGTCTGGACCAAACAATAATTGCATATCCTGAAACTTCCAATTAATAAAGATACATGAGACAAAAGCACCCTGTAGGAGGCTGGATCTCACATTGTGCTTCTACACAAAGAGACTATTTTGATTGGGAAAAATAGGTGCTGGGGGTTCTGGAGAGGAAAGTGAGTGCTGAAGAATAAGAACTCCTGAAAATATTTGATCTTGGACAAAAGAAGAGGGTGGGAAAGAAGGAGGTAAACATCCTGCCTGGAGGATCCTGGAAGTGGAGGAAGGTAATGTAGATGAGGAAGGTGCATGAAAGTGAATACCAGGAACCATGGCTGGTAACAGTTAAGACCAGCAGCTTAATATGAATCAACATAGCTTTCCACTTGAGCTTCCCAGACTAGTAACAAGTTTCCTCTTGGGAAGTGGAAAACTAGTGAACATAGCAGGGCATGGGGTTGAATGAGGGAAAGTGTGAGATAAATAAGCAGGGTAAAAGCTTTAATCTCATCAGTTCTTAAGTAAACCTCAGTACCCAGATCCACTATGGGCTGTAGTTTGTTCTCTCATTTGTGAAACATGCGTTTTTGACTGTAAAATATTTTTTCTCATAGAATAAAAGTACCTAAAGGCCTATGATTTTAGTTCCTTATCTGTTAACTTGTAAAATACTATCTAGGAAGCTTTTGGTAGTGTATTTTTTCACTCTGTCTGTTAATATCACAGGGAGCTTTTGACTTGTCATACTTACAGCATTCCTCTTTATGCACTCAATGAGAATGTGGTAATATTTTAATTAAATGCCAGATTACTGATGAATAAATGATATTTGTGTGTATGCATGCCAGCCATTTTCCAGCATTAAGATATAATTAGAAATGAAGCCTGAAAGAAAGACTAGACAATACAGAACAGTAATCTGCATTTTTAACTCTTTCTGTACTAATAATTTCTTATTTCTGTGTCCTCCTTCTTTCAGGCCATCTCTCATGGTAATTTCGTAGTGAGTAGTACAGAACACCTTTTATATTCCTTTCTCTTTCCAGTCATACAGTCTTTGAAAAGCAAAATGTTCTTAAAAATTATTCAGATGCCTAAACTATTCTTATATGATTGTCCTGGGTTTAGCAGTAGCAGTCATTTTTTTTTCTTCTTCATGGTAACTGGTGCAGCGCTATGTTTTTGAGTTTCAGCCTAGGAACAAAACTGATAACAGGAATGTTTTTAGTTACTGCTCAAATGTTTTACTCTGACCAAGGACTCTGTGAGCCTCATGCTCTGCCAAGGAGGAGGGGAGGCTGGGAGGAAGCAGGGACAGGGCACCTGACCCAAACTGACCAAAGAGGTATTCCATACCACAGCACGTCATGCCCAGGATGTAACGGAGAGTTACCCAGAAGGGCTAGTGCTCTGGGGGAGCTGGAGGAGGTATTCAGTCGGTGCTCACTTGGGGTAGGGTGTGGTGAGTTATCTGTTGATGGTTGGTGAGATGCTGTATTCTCTTCCCTTGTTATTTCCTTTATCATTATTGTTATTATTGGTGGTAGCAGTAGTGATTTGGTTTATACCTTAGTTACTAAACTGTTCTTATCTCAACCTGTGGGAGCTGCATTCTTTTGATTCTCCTCCCCATCCCTTCAGAAGCAGGAGAGGGTGAGAAAGGGGGGGTTGAGTGAGTGAACGAGGTGCGTGGCTGGGTTTAAACTACCACAATGATACACCTCAGAACAAAGTATGTACTGCATTTTATCTGTAATGTTATCAAGGTGTATTGAAGTTCCAGCCTGCCAAAGTGTGTGTTTCTATGTATATATGGAATTGCCTTGGTTCTCTAGAATCTCCCTCACTCCTGTCAGAGCATGAGAATGCCTTTACTCATTATTCCTAAGTGTATCTCACAGGGAGCAAGATCTATTAGGCATGCCCAGAAGAAATTGAGGAGAAAGTGTACAAGACATAGCCAATAATGGCAGATACTTGCTTTCACTTTTTATTTTTCATATCAGTAGTAAGAGCACTGTTTATGAGATACTTGACTTCAGTTGTGTCCTCAGCTTGATGGAATTATCAACTTGCTAGTCTGCTACCAGGACTGTAAGAACTCACCAAACCAGTTCCTCAGCCTGTTCTGTCCTGCATGGAACAAGCATGCATTGAGATGAGTGGAGAAAGGAAAGTGTTTGCATATGGTTCCCCATCTTTTGGGTTATTCATCTGAATACAGACTTTTCAGTTGTATCAATGGCTCTTGGAGAATTTAATTTTCTTTCTTTGAAGCAGGGCTCCAGACATCTAGAGAATCTTCACTGTGGGCAAAGACCAAAGGTTTAGGTACTACAGACCCGAGAATTAAATGTGGGAGTCTTGCCTGAGATGAATTATCGCTTAGGAAACCAATTGTATATTCAGGAGCAAGAAGTGATTCTCCTTTATCCCTCATAGACACATTGAGCAATAAAATTCCATAGGTCAATCTTCCATTTTGGAGTCTAAATTCTGGATGTCATTATTGAGGTGAATCATAGAATCATAGAATAGTTAGGGTTGGAAGGGACCTTAAGGTCATCTAGTTCCAACCCTCCTGCCATAAGCAGGGACACCTCGCACTAAATGAATGTCTTTAGTCCTTGAAGCTAGATAGAACCTTTGGTAAACACTAGTGACTGCCTTCTTGAATCATGATTTTTTAGATAGCTCTCACATCATCTCTCTTGCTTAGCCAGCTAGGACTGGGACATGATGGTTGTATTCTGATCTAACAGAGGCTTTTCAGATGTACAAGTACAGAGCCATGTTAAAAAAATAACATTTCTGATCTGCTGAAAGAATCTTCAAGGAGAGAATGAAAGTGGTTTTCCCATCCAAACCCACTAGTTTCAAGAAACAAAAGTAGTTTCATAAATCAATAAAAAGATGCAATACTTGGGCATTTTAAGTGCTGTTTTTCTAAACAGTAGCTAAGATGAAATTGAGAAGAGGTTTTCTAACTGTGATTATTGACTAAATGTGAAAAAGAAAGCTGAAGCTCAGGCAGATTTGAGATTTGCTTGATCTTCAGAAAGCTTAAGATTGGCACATTGGTCTACTCAGTGCTCAGTAGTTTTGATTGCTTACCTATTTTTTTAGTTTACTCTTTGGACGATAGGAAGTCAGGAGTCAAAGGGAGGATGGGAAAGGCTATAAAACAGCAAAACTAAGACAAAGATCATTGAAAACAGTTGAAACTTTCAATGTTCACTTACTTATGAAAGCAATCCAAGTAAAAAGGGACTGTATTTGTTACAGAAAATCAGTTCTAGCAAAATCATTATTTGTCATGTCCTAAATTTAGAGACTGAGAGTTTTTTTCAAAGATAATCTAAGGTAAAGTCACTTCAATATCTTATTTAGGAAGGCTTTGGTTATTAAACTTTCAACATAAATTGTTTCTGCTGTAAATTCTGTGTCGTTAACTTATTTATCTGTTGCAAAGTCTATGGAATCTACATGCTTTAAAGCAAATAGAACAGGAATATGTCTCTTAGTACATGTATTTTCTTTCTCTCTTACCCCTTTCATCTGTTTCCATACCTGACATTTCTTCTCATATCTGGCACTGCACTGCTAATCATCCTGGAGTTCATAATTTTTGTTTGGATTTGTAAACTGAACTTTCATAAATTTCATTATATCTGTTAATTGTATTCTCACATCCTCAGCGTCACTGTATATTGAATATATTATTTTCACTGCTAAGAGTTTACACCATTAAAGGAGATGCTGTGTGTGCAAAAGCAGTTGCAAATGATGTTAGACCAACTCTGAATTTTTAAATGGAAAGCTGCAACTACAGCATCACTGAGTTCTGCTACCAAATATTGTGCCTAGTGGGAGGGAGAAGCTGGTCTTATGGCCTGTAACATACATTGTGAATTGAATTTTTCAGAGACATGCCTGATCATAAGTCATTTCTATTAGGCAGAAACCTGATTCTTCCAAATCAAACAAACACTGAGGTTTGGGAGGGAGGAAGGGAGGGAGAAGAAATAAAACTCAGATGCAAACTGTTGAAATATATCCCTCTCTTGTAATCTCTTCAATTGCTTTCTACATTACTGTGTTGAGTTATTTAAGTGGTTTCTCTAGTAAGGTAAGCATGCAGATATACTGTTCTAAGGATTCACTGCAATCAGTGACGTACTATGTAAAGTATTGTTCTTGACATGATTGTGAATATTTAAATAAACAACCTGCAAAAGACTTTGTTCATTCTTGCCAAATTACATGCAGTGTACTAGTGTTTTATTCCTGTTTACACCAACATTTCCATGAAGTGGTTTTCAGTTTCAGAATATTTTGAATTTATATTCTACCATACACGCTAACACCCTTGGAAAATCTTTCCTTTGGCTCCAAAATCTAAAACACTTCCTTAAAATAATATCCTGTCACAACCTAAGAAAAATGACATGTACAGACTTTTCCACCAAAGAAAGTTGCAAATAACAGCAGTTGCTTCCCAGCACAAATTACTTTATTGACAAGCTAAAAATACAAACCTCCTTATCGTGCTCATATCAGATAAGGCTAAATCCATTACTTCAGTAATAAAATGTTAAGTGTGTAAGTACCAGAAGATATAGGCAGTGGAGATGTTATCATATCACTGGGACTCCAGTGCCATTGCATGTCTCATCAACCTGCTTCATGGAAAAATGTCAGAGTGCTTCTGTAGACATATCTGTCATCAGCCTGATAATGAATTGCTTTTGAGACAAGTCTGCTCTCTTTGCAGGCCTCAGTTTGAAGTCCTTTATACAGATAAATGTCCCCTAAAAAAAAAATACCCCTCAGGTATTTCTATAACTTAGCAAGATCCCCCCAAGCCTTCACTTCTCCAGGCTGAACAGTCCCAACTTTCTGCCCTGATTGCTGGTACAAGGTTTAAGCCAGTGACAGGCAGCTGAGGCCCTTCACTGCTGGGTCAGTACACAGCCGAGGCATCCCAGAAGGTTTGTTAACTTTTAATCCACAGAATCATAGAAACAATTAGGTTGGAAATCCCTTTAATATCATCAAGTCCAATCTTTATCCCATGGCCTTCCAGGTGCACCACTAAACCATGTCGTTAGGGGCCTCATCTGTACAGTTTTTGAACACTTCCAGGAACAGTGATTCCGCCACTTCCACCAGTGACTGGGCAGCCTGTTCCAATGCCTGATCATCCTCTTGGTGAAGAATTTTTTCCTAATATCCAATCTTAACCTCCCCTGGAGCAGCTTGAGGCTGTTACCTCTTGTCCTATAACTTCTTCCTTGGGAAAAGAGAACAGCCACCTCCTATCTCCATCCTCTTTACAAGCAGTTGCAGAGAGCGATAAGGTCCCCCCTGAGCCTTCTCTTCTCAAGACTAAACAACTCCAGTTCCCTCAGCTCTTCCTCATAGGACTTATTCTCCAGATCCTTCACCAGCTTTGTCGTCCTTCTCAGGACCCGCTCCAGCACCTCAATATCTCTCTTGTAGTGAGGGGCACAGAAGTGAGTATAGTACTTGAGGTGCAGCCTCACCAGTGCCAAGTACAGGACAAAGATCATTGCCCTGGCCCTGCTGGCCACACCATTTCTGATACAGGCCGTTGGCCTGGGCTGTCGGGTCGCACTGCTGGCTCATGTTCAGCCAGATAGAATCATAGAGTCAACTAGGTTAAAAGTGTTTCTAACTCCACACACTAATAGTTTCAGACTCTTTTAGAAAAGGGGAGTGGGGAGCACAGTTGGTAATAGTATATGTACTTTTATTTTAAGGACATAACATCAAGCATGATTCATATATTCCTGCCATTGAGTTTATCATACATCTGCTTGAGTGGCAAAGTGTAATATAGAACAACCAAAACTTCAGATTGCACTAGCACCTATATTTAGGCAAGCATTTCAAACTTGCATGCACTCAGCTATGAAACACAAGATTGCAGGCTTTTAACTTTCAGCTATCTGAGCTAATTTTGAGATTAAAAAGAATGTGTTGATGCTCACAGAAACTTAGAAGATCTTTCTGTGCATTACTGACATGCAAGGCAATGACAGTCTGGGAAAAAAAACAAGCAAACAAACAGAAAATTGCAGCCTTGTTGGGTAGCATCAGTGAATCAAGTTTTGCCCTACTTATTTTTGTTACACTTTGACAAAACTTCTAACACCTCAATTACTGTGTTTCTTTAAACATTTCCTGTCTCTTGATTCAAATAAATGTTTTAGTTAAACTGTGTAGAGCAGAGGTCATTGATTATTTGCAGCAGCAGCTTGAATGGCTCGTGGGTGCAGCTACAGACCTTTGCCCCAATAACCAGTCAAGGCAAATTCTTCTCTGCTTTTCCGGTAAGCCAGTGAGCCACAGGGCATCTGCACGTAAGCAGTCAGGCACCATCTAGAAGCAAAACATCCAGAACAACACAGCAAAGGCTGACAAACCTAACGATATGCTAGCAAATGAACCAGGGAGAAATCAACCTACCAAGGAGCTTTCCTTTCTTGCTTCTCTGTGGATTAGAATGTCAACCAAAAAATGAAGCCAGGCTGTGTTACTTGCACTCATAAATTGTCCTTTGAAGCAGACTCCTGCCATTCTATTTTAGAGAAAAACAGTAGCTTCCCATCAGAAAGGGCATGTGAAACTTCCACAGCTGTAGATCAGTGCTTCCAAGTAGACACAAGAATGTGCAACCTGCCAGAGACGCAAATACCTTCTCATTCAGTATTTTATCCCTGACATTAGCTATAACTGGGTTCAGAGGAGTAAATTTTGCAGTGGTCAACTATAGGATTATCTGTCATTAAAGAAATTATCTCTGTAATAACTTGTAGTGAGAGTGAATTTTATGCCCTGATTCTTCCCCAGATGTATTTTAGGTTTTAGGGGGTTTGTGGTTTTGTTGGGTTTTTTTGGGTTGTTTTTTTTTCCCCCAGAAGGAACAGAAAAATCAACCCCAAATCCTAGTAATAGCTCCCAAGAAATTTCTCCTGATTCTTTATGTAATTAGTTCAGAGTTTCTCAGACATTCAGGCTATGTTTGGGGAGAAAAGGAAGATTTTAATTTATTTTTTTTTTTTAATCACTGATTGTAATCTCAGCAGCAGGTGACTGAACATTTTTAATTTGCTGTGCTAGCCTGGTGGAAGATAACACACTCATTAGTGTACTCTTAGTGCTACTCTGAATGGAATAGCCTATATGAAGATCATGTTAGTTATGTCCCTTAGGGGGAAAAAAGGGTGGTTATAAACCCTGTAATTTCTTTGTTGTAATTTTAAAAATATAAATGGAAATGTTATTCTATTCATGTAAATGGAAATAAACAGGAAGTCACTTATTTTCTTAAAATTCCAGGGCTCTTATCAGCATGTCTTCTGCCTTCAAAACCTTTTAGGGATTTGTTTTTAGCCTTCTTTTTTGTCTGCCATCTTTTTGGGTGCATTTCTGTCAATCAAGTGGATGGCTTTTAACCACATCGAAATCACTGTATCCTCATTTCTAAGCACCACAGTGTGAGTGTTTTGGCTATCTTGTTTTGGATACAATCTGTGTCTCTGCTTCAGCATCCCCTTCTAATGCTTCCCTTACCATTATGGCTCTGCATGTCTCCTCTTTGCTGTCACATAAGCCCTGTGTCCCTTTTGTTCTTTCCCAGGCTCCACTGTTTCTCAATTATTGTGCCTTTCTGTGGCTCCCCTTAGATACTTACTTTGTCTCAAATTATTTCCATCCTTCCTCTTCCTAGATTCTTTTCCTTGCTACCTGCCTCTCAGCATGTATCATCTTCTCTGTAAAGGTGATCTATTAATAATGCATATAACTGATTTTTTTCAATAGTGATATTTTCAGACAATGTACTTACTTAGGATATGTTTTATTGTTTTCTTTCAGAAAATGATGAAGTTTGTTAGTACTTTAAAAAACATAGTGTTATGGTTTAACCTCAGCCAGCAATTAAGCAAGCTCATTAATTAACCATGCAGATACACCTGCTTATTTTCCCTGATGGGATGGGGGAGAGAATTGGAGGGGTAAAACTGAGAAAACTCATGGGTTGAAACAGTTTAATATGTCAAGCGAAAGCTGTGCGTTCAAGTAAAGCAAAACAAGGAATTCATTCCCACCAGCAGGCAGGTGTTCAGCCATCTCCAGAAAAGCAGGGCTCCATCACATGTAATAGTTACTTGGGAATACAAAGAGCATAACTCCGAACGTCCCCCCCTTCCTTTTTCTCCCAGCTTGTATTGCTGAGCATGATGTCTGTTCTATGGGATGTCCCCTCAGTCAGTTGGGATCAGCTGTCCTGGCTGTGTCCCCTACAAGCTTCCTGTGCACCCTCAGCCAACTCACTGGTGGGGTGGGGTGAGGTGAGGAGCAGAAAGTGCCTTGACTCTGTTAGCACTGCTCAGTGAGAACTAAAACATCTCTGTGTTATCAACTCTGTTTCCAGCACAAATCTAAAATGTAGACCCGTACTAGCTACTATCAGGAAAATTAACCCTATCCTGGCCCAAAGATTCACATATGGGTTGCAAAAACGTAAACTACTAAAATCAGTTTTTGGGTTGTCATGGCTAAGTGAGATATGTAAAAAATTTGGAAGATAGATTTAAGGAGACAAATGCTTGTAGTTGTGAATGTAAAGTCACACTGAAGGTGCCCTATCACACTGGTTCAGTAGTCACACTCTATTTTCATGATGGTTCATCTCTTTCAAATACTTCTTGTTAAGACATACTCCAATCTCTACAATAAGATAAGCAGACATTGTAGATATAAGAGCAGGTGACAAGGAGAGAGGGGAGGGTGCAGCAGGGGCCAATGTATGAATTTTTCTTAATTTTATCTTTTGTAAAGCAGCTGTATACCACCATTTCACCAAACTAAGAATTTGATTGTTGATATTTAACACATTGCTGAAAATGCTGGCTTTCACAAGGCGTGACACCTATGAAACATTGCATGAAGCATTTAATTTCTGATTTCTGGTTTGGCCAAAGTGTTAGTGACATGTCAGTTCAACCTAGTCTCCCTTTCGCTAATATGAATTTTTCCTCCTCTTTTTTTTTTTTTTTTTTTTTTTTTTTTTTTTTTTTTTTTTTTTTTTTTTTTTTTTTTTTTTTTTTTTCCGTGTGTGTGTATAGCATATTGTGGCATTTCACGACATGGACTCAAGTTGATGCAGAGACTCACATGACATCCTTGTCTCTAAATTGGAGAGACATCAATTTGATAGGTGGAGCACTCGGTGGATAAAGAACTGGCTGGATGGCGCAAAGCGAAGAGTTGTGGTCAATGGCTCAGTGGNGGATTTCAGAATTAAAAGTTACTTTCTGGAAAAAAGTAGAACCTTTTAAACCTTATAAAATGAAAGAATAAAGTCTATCTCTTAGTAGTGTGCAAACTTATTAAATGGTCATGACTTCCTGTGCCTTTTGATTCCTTTTGCTTTACTCTCATCCTGGTAATTTCTGTGATGAACATAAGTTCTTCTGGTTAGTAAATCAGTAACCTTAAATTTGTATAGTTTTAGTGAGTTGTAAGTTTGGCTTTCTGTATGAAACAAAAAGCAGTAACAAATAGAGCTGGTAATTTGGACAAACAGGTGGTATTGCTAATTTATTTCTAGCAACTTTGCGGTAGGAAATAATTAAAAAGGAGGTTACTGATTAACATATCAGTCTAGTAGTTAATGTGAGGGCTCAAAAATTAAGAGAGGATGTCATTCCAAACAAGAAAAGTTATGAGGCAAAATGAAGGCAAAATCATTTGCCTTTCTCTCACAATCATCCCAGTTATATCTATGACTTAAAATATACTCTATTGCTGTACTACAGCATTTTTGTTATGAATGTGCATGCTTAATATACTTGAAAGAAAGTCATGGCTTGTAGAACTGCCTTATGAGATATGGTAACTTCAAGAAATAAAATGCTTAATAATGTAAGCCTGTATTTATTTATCACTCCATTGTTTTCATCCACTAAAAAGGAATTGTAAGAGCACGTACAAACTGTGCTATATGTATGCACATTATTTCTTGGATGGGGACTCGATTTGGGAATTGCTAATATACTCACATTTTCTTAAATATAATCTGAATTTCTAAACAACCCACCCACATACTGTTTTTAAATGAAGCTGAAGTGGAAACGTCTTGGGATATTTTTTTTGTTTGTTTGTTTTGATATATTGTCTCTTTCCTATCAGGATTCCTGTACCCACACATCTGCCAACAGCATTCGCTATGGTCTCTTCTGATGTGCCTGAGCTGCCTGAGCCTGTTGTGCCCTCTCAGATTTTTCCCACATTGCCATCTGTATGCCAGGATGGACTGTGCCATAATGGAGGGACTTGTCATTCTCTGTCTCTGCCTACTGGGGCCACCTCATTTCAGTGTGACTGCCCACTACACTTCACTGGTCGGTTCTGCGAAAAAGGTAGTTGTGGGTCATTCTTTCTGTGTTAGTTGTGAAATGCAATTCTTATGCTTTTTGGAGATGGAAAAGGGGAAGAGATGGTGACCAACATGTTTCCCTGCTTTTCATCCCAGTTATTGTTGGAAACTCAGAGTTAAATTCATTGAGGTATTTAGAATAATACCTGCAGCATAACTTTGGTGGTATCAGTCAGGCACTAGTAAAGATAGCAAGCTTGAGTAAATAAAAAAAAAAAAAGTATTTGTGCAAATTATTGTGCACTGTGTGAATGCAGGTGTCCTGGGTTCAGCAGTAGCAGTCAATATTTTTGTCCTTCTTAGTAGCTGATGCAGTTCTGTATTTTGAATTTCGGCCTGGGAACATAGCTGATAACACCAATGTTTTTAGTTGTTGCTAAGCAATGTTTGCTCTGACAACAACTTTCTGAGCCTCATGCTCTGCCAGGAAGGAGGGGAGGCCGGGAGAAAGCAGACAGGACACCTGACCCAAACTAGCCAAAGAGGTATTCTATACCACAGCACATCATGCCCAGGATGTAACGGAGAGTTACCTGGAAGGGCTAGTGCTCTGGGGGGCTGGAGGAGGTATTTGGTCTGTGTTCGGTCAGGTGGGGTGTGGTGAGTTATCTGTCGGTGGTTGGTGAGGTGCTGTATTCTCTTCCCTTGTTATTTCCTTTATCATTATTATTATTGGTGGTAGCAGCAGTGATTTGTGTTATACCTTAGTTACTAAACTGTTCTTATCTCAACCTGTAGGAGTTGCATTCTTTTGATTCTCCTCCCCATCCCTCCAGGAGCAGGGGGAGGGCGAGAAAGGGGAGGTTGAGTGAACGAACAAGCTGGGTTTAAACCACAACAACATGTTATATAAAGTATTATTTCTGAGACAGAAGAAAGTTAACTTATGAAAATAAGAAGAAGATCTCCTCAAATGACTATATAGTTTCTATTTCTACGGATTGAGGTCTTTTTTGCCACTGTGACTGGTTCTTTGTTTAAGAAGGCTTTTTTTACTCTGCTGTTCGTTTGTACTTCTATTGTACTACTGTTGCTCTTACAGCACATATTAGTCAAATGAACATAATTTAATTAGAATTTGAATAAAAAATAATTCTTCAAACAATTTGGGCTTCTTTGTAAAAAGAATCAAGGCTGTAAGACAAACTGATCTGTGTTACTATTTTGTAGTTGCAATTACTTTGCATTACTAAATTTCAGAAGGCTCTTTTTATGACATTTTACAGCTGTCATCAAGAACTGTTTTCACTTTTAAGGTACAGGGATTATAAATGGCAGTGGATAAATCTCATATTATTAAAGGGCATTACTGGTGAACAGGAAACAAAAAAAACAAACACAAAATAACTGTCTAGATTATGGTTATATAACTGTAACCTCCTCCTAATGAACTTCCCATGGTATGAAATACAAGCTACTAGAGCTAAAAATGCTAGGTTAACGTATATCTAAGCTAACATCACCTTGTATTGCTGTCTGAAAGTAGGTCATTACACTCACTGTATGTGAAAGCAATCAATGATTGTAAGCTTAAAATAAAAAAGAAATTGTCATGTGTTGCTTAGATACCAGAGACTATTTAATCTCTCAGCCTTTCCCAATTTTATAATAAATTAAATCATGTAATTTCAAATTGTCAGTGTCATTAAGTAATTAAGTTGAATTCTGTGAATATCTTCTATGCATTTGATATCTGGACTTACTCTTTGCACTTGCTTTCAGTACATGGCAGTTGTGCAAACTGAGCCATAAAATAGTAGAACCGAAAAAGCATGTTTCTTTCAAAGGGAATAGATTAAGTTACCATTCCATGTGTGTTGCAATGAAGATTTTTCAATATTTCGATAAAGTGTTTTATTTATTAACCTGTATTTTATGTACCAGAATTCTTTTCTGTGTTTTTTGCATCAGTATCATCTGCAGTATTTTGGGTGGGAGCAACTTTTTCCTTTTCTCAAGGGGTCTGCCAGGAGTAAGCAAGGTTAAATTTAAGCAAAAGTTTGGTAGATTGGTAGACATCCTGGGGTATCAGGCTGCAACAGCATATATACACAACCACTCTGTTGGGTGATACGTTGTCTGGACTCCACCGGTGTCAGATTGCTGCCTTCTACTGACCTAATCTTACCTTCCTGTTGATCTGTCATTCTCCAGGAGTCTTTGACAGTTTGGTGTTTTTAAAGAAAACTGACATAATCTATCTTTGAATTATATTATCTGGGCTGAGTACTTACCTCCCTGTGCCACAGACTTAATGGAAGTACCTTCCAGTCCATTGACAGAAACAGCTATATTTGAGTTGCTCATTCAAAAATACATCATTCTAAATCATTTCTCCTTTGAAATTTAACCAATTCAGGCCTACTGAGTTCATACAATGTAATGAGTTGATTGCCTTTCAATGATATTTCCAAGGGAATTTTGCATGTTTATCTTACCTGTGTAAATAAAGGGGTCACCTTCTCTGTTACTTTGCTTCAAAAATGCATAAAAATATGACTGAATAATGACTGCCTGTAGAGCAGATTAAAAGCAGGGGATTGTTTCAATAGATAGCAGTTGAAACAAAATCTCTGAAGATTAGGACTGAAGCATCCTATGTTAGACACACTGGTAAATATTCCATACAACAAAATCAGAATGCAAGCCTTAAAAAAACCCTGAAACAATTAGACCCTTTTGAGAATATAACCTCAGTTGTACCACCATCTCATCCTTTCACTGGCTGTGTCTAATTTCCATGAGATATCTCTTTTTTTTTTTTTTTTTCCTGTACTTGGAAGAGGTGCTGTTTGCTTTGCAGAGCCCTGCAGGCATGCTTCATGATAGGATTTTAACAGTGATCCAGTTTTCTGCATCAGATGTCTTTTAATAGCTCCTGAACATTCCTCTTCTTTTTCCCTTTCTGTAACAAGACGATTAAGGAGTTCCTCTTCATAGAGCTCTGCTTTTACACCCTACAATCCCACCATCAATACAGGGAATAGCTTCCTTCTTCATGTTTAGCAATCCTGGGTCAGCCAGGGCTGTGATATGTGACAGGCTCATCGGCAGCTCACTGAGGCAGCTACAGTGCAGGGCATATGCTGTCATATTGCATGTTTAGGTAGATCAGGATCAGATTTGATGTATCCTGTATTTAACAGATGAAAAGTAACTGAAGCATAATATCATTTTACTTAATTCCAAAGTTTCAATGAGATTGATAATTTCATGAATGAGACCAGAAACTGCTCAACTGAACTAGCATTATAAGCCTTCGATAGTCAGAGACCAGTTCTTCAAGAAGTCTGGAAAGAACTTATAATTGCAGAAGATAAGGGCATCTATAATCATTTTATAGTTATTTACTCTAACCATTGAAAGTGATAAACTAAATTATCATCTAGGCAATCCAGAAATTTTTTTCCAGTCAAGAAAATTGTCTCATAACTCCTTAGAGATAGCTGTGATCTGTTTTAATCATGCTCTAATGTATACCTCTAAATTCCAGTAATATATACTTATTAAACATCTTAGTGGTTTACCTTGCACCAACCATTAACTACAGGTCAGCAAAAAAATATATCACACACTCATCTGGCATAGTAACAGTCAATATAGCATACCACAGGGTCCTATACACAAACCCCTTTATTAGAATATGTTACATATTTCTAGCTTAAGATATGCCACTTAGTAACAGCTGTATATTTCTTACAGTGTATAAGACCAGCTTCTAGAGTGAAAGTGAAGGCTATTATCTCAATTATGTGGTTTAATTTGATAGTGTGTTATTATATGTATTATTGCATTTTCCTATTTGATGCTCTTTAACTAATAAACTTCAGTAGGTTTTTCTGCCCATACAAGAAATGTGTTCCAAGTCACAATAGTCATTATGGACATACTAGGGCCAAGCCAGTTCATTTAAATGCATAGTATACTTACAGTCAAATACCTCTGAATCTGAAATGTCTCTAAGTGACAATTTTGAAAAGTGGAAATCAATCTCCATTTCCTAATGAAACAGAAATTCGTGGGTATGAATCAGTGTATATGCCAAAGTCAAACTGAAGCTATCAATGCTGGATATATGCCTAAATATACTACAAATTACCAAAGTTATCTGGAAATAAAAAGTTGCTGCAAGTTTTTCTTTAAAAACTCTAACCTATAACCTTAAATGCAGCATAAAAAATTTGGTGTCAGTGTAAATTTAAACTTCATTACTGAGTAATGAGTGCTAGGTCGTACACTATAAAGGGGGAGATTGTGTGGATAGGGAACACAGTGAAGGGTAGTGTACTCTGAGGTAGCTTTTCTCTTTTTCCTGTCTGGGTAAATAAGTCCTCTGACTTTAATCTTAAATGTGTCATTTTTTCATCCATGAAACAGTTATTAGCTAAGAGATTATATCTTCTTCATTGTGAAATCCCCACACTGGAGTGGAAAAAATGTAATGCTTTAGTATGAAGGCAGATGGTTGTCTACTAGTGTAAAGTTCATAGCAATAGGTTTGGAATATCACTGTCTTATATGTGCAAAGAAAGTATGTCCCTGACTGTTAATTATAAAATTAACATTTCTAGAGTCACCAAAATTTTTTGCATTCTGTAGAAGTTTTATAAATTGTTCAATAAAAAGAATATTTAAATGCCGTGTTAAAAAATGGGAAATCTTTCTAATTTTTATATGTTGTCTGTGTATATTCTGTACATTACTTAAAGGTCAATTCCTTTCGCAAAGCTGCAAAACCAGGAGTAAAATAGGAGGTTGTTACATGCATTCATCTTGCATCCGTCCCACCTGGGGACTTTGCTATATTTGTTCCCTGGGATACACTCGCAGAATTCCTGATTTGTCAGGCAATACTTTATAATACCACCCAAACATTAGAGTTTTCTTTTACTAGCAGCTTTTATAGAGATTTTTCCTGACTTAACATTTCTAACTTGCATCATTGACTAGTATGTCAATGTATCTGGTTTTGAAAATAAATGTAATTGGTCCAATTTCTGTGATTTTGACCATATTTAGAACAATTTCATGTCTCAGTAAGTCATAAATCTATTTATCTGCTTAATAATATTTATACTTTGTATGTATGATTTAAAACAAGTCTGTGACAACTTCCATCAAAAAGAAGGATGAGGAAACATATGAAGATGTGTGAGGAAGAACAGTTGTGTTTTCATCTCCACATTCAAGTCTTTGAGATACCCAGAAAGAAAAATGTGAGACTGTCTCCCCATATGCTCCGGTTTTTCGGACTTCAGGTGTTCTTTCACTGATTTTGTCCTCCCTCAAAATGATTCAGAACTTGGTAGGACTCTGTGAGTAGAAAAGCAACAGATTTAGAGCTATGTATAAACTTCAGTAATTAATTTGATGTCATAAACCACAGTCAATGTCTAAACATATGAAATACCTATTAATTTCCCACAAAATGCATTTCTATGTGTATGTAAAACTTTCACATTAACTCTTTAGATTTGGGCTAAATTTATAAAAATTATGAAGTTTTCCCCTCAGATTGAGAGGAAGACATTAAAAATTAAACCACAGTGGGATACTTAAGAACAAAGATTTATGCAGAATTTAAATAACTTTGTGTGTTGGCTTTGATACACAGGTTGTATGTATAGCATTCTGCTATAAAGGCTTTCATGCATAAGCATATCTTGAGAAGTCAGGCTTTTCTGGGAAAAATGAATTATAAAAGCACTAGAAACCTCTTTGCTTTCCCGTGCAGATCAGACCTGAGAAATTTTGGTATTTCTACCATTAGGCATCTGAATCACTATTTCTTTACTGTGGATGAAAGTTTTCTTGCCATAGTAATCTTTAAGAGACCTGAAACAATTTTATAACATATTTTAGACAAGAACAGATAACAAAATGAAACAATGGCAAGTTTAGAATTTGTGGGGAACAAGTTTTCTTCCATTCATTTTCTAAACCTTGTAACCTATTCAGCTGCTAATCTCCCAGCGCCTTTGAGTCATTTCACATTTGAAGATAACCATTGCCGCATAGGTGACAAATACTTGCTTCTTCTCTTCCTTTACTTCTACATTTATGGCATTTTCTGGAAACACCTTCTTTCAGTGATGCTTGAATTGCTCCCATTTTGTTCTGTTGGTGCTAATTTGCTGATAATCAAGTCATCTGTGGAAATGTTATTTGTCTCCCCAGGCTGTATAGCAATGCTTATTTTCTGAGCTAGACTCATTTGCATTCTTCCACAGGAAATGCCATGTGATAAAGCAGGTGAGGTATTAAATAATGTCTTTGAGCTTTATTATGTAGCCTGTAAGAAAGAGAAAAGAAGACTGGTTTGCTTTTATAGCACAGAATAAACAGTTAGTTAGTCCTTTTACCAGTGAAATCATCTGTGTTAGTGACTTAGGATAACAGTATATTGAGCTATTATGACATTTTGGTTTCAAGAATGCTGTGATTAAAAATACAGGATTTTATTTTTTTCATTCCTGGATACAAAGGTGTGCAGCTGCTGATCTGCTTGCAGACCACTCTCAGGAGCTTCAGCTAGCTGTGAGGATGAAGTGAACATCAGGATTCTCTAGGGAACTCCCTAAAGCATCCTGCTCAGAACAATGCCAACTGGCAGATTCTTCCATGTCATGTTCCGAAGTGTTCCAAAGTGAATGGTCATTCCGGGCGGACACTGACTACTTACATGATGTGGTTACAAAGGAAATGCCTTTTTTCTTTCCTGGCCTAAGCATAAAACTGGCTCAACTATGAAACCCTCCATTATTTCTAATTAAGATTGCCTGACACATTCGTTTTCATGCATCTTCATGGAACACTGGTGCTTGTGTTTACATAAAATCTCTAACTATTGTTGTTCAAAGGGGAGGAAAATTTAAGATATAAATGTTAGGAAATCACTGTTTTGAGGCTCCTTAAGAGAGCAAACCCCCCTCAAGAGAAAGAAATCAGCTTATACTATAAAAAGATTTTCTTCTACAATTGTATTTTCTTTACATTTTTGCAATAACAGTTTGTGGTAATAAAATATGCAATTATATAGCAAAAACATTTTATCTATTTAGGTATTTAACTACCCAGGAAATTCAGGTTTTGAAAGATGAATTTCCTGTACTTATTTATTTACATTCTTCATGCCTATAGATCCATTCTGTGCAGAATGTTTGGGAGGTTCAAGAACTAGAAAACATGTAGAGTCCCCCTGTGTTTCAGTGGAACTAGTGAAAATACTGAATACATCATCAGAGCAAAGAGTTGAGGCATTTACTGTCAGATTCCTACTTTCTTTTAGATTCATATTTAAGACAGGAAATTGCATTAATAAAAATAATTTTCCTATGTGAATGGTATGGCCCTGTATCAAGAATTTGCTTAATTCTTCCACCCTATAAAAGAAAAAAAAAAAAAAACAAAAACAAAAACAAAACCAAAAACAAAACCATTGTATTATATATAAATAATACTGATCCCTTGCATATTGAACACAAGGGAAAATACACAAATATGGGAAATAAAACCAAGAGAATAAAGGCAAGCATCTTCTTAACCTCTACCACTCATAGTGGAAAAGTGTAGATTCATCTGACTTCCAAAAACGTTTTACAACACATGGCATTATTCTTAACATTATCTTTTTTAAATATTCTATGATTCTATGATCATAGCTGTAGCGACTGGGGGTTTTATTCATCTGAAGAACCTGCTTCAGCAACTGGTGAACTTCAGCAAAATAAGAAGAAAAAATCATCCAGAAATTATATGAGAAAATATGTATGATGTGACAAGATGCAGTATTTAAGGTTTCTCTTAGAGTTAACAGCAGAAGCCCACTCTCTTCTCAAACACTTACCTCTTCACTTACATTTTTTTCATATAACAGTGGTTATGTAACTGGGATATTTTTTTCAGCTCAGTGCAAAACAAAAGGGATTTATCATTTAAACTTTGTACATAAATTCTGGAGCTGTTATTTTAGTAGCAAAAAAAATAAAAACCCATGAGATAGGAATATTCCCATTAAATACGTGTGTACTTCATTAAATGTCCTGTTAAGAGCATAGTAGAAACAGTATGCAGCCCTCTTTGTTCCTGGAGATTCTTATATAGGAATTTTGTATGCACTCCTGTTATTTTAATTCTGATCTTGATATAAAAGCATTTTAAATCACTCATAAAAAAATAAATTCATAGAAAAGGTGCAGAAAACATAGAATTTACATGCACTAAAAAGAAGTTGAGTGTGAAGGGACATTTCATTCATTGCCTTTTGAAATCCAACACACTGCATAAATCTCTTCCTTTAAAGATGAAGCCAAACAGACTCAAAACAGGAAATCATATGACAAAATTCAGCTCCAGATGATCAGAATCAGTCTCCCTTTTTCTGACATTTCCAGAGACCAGCCTGGGTGCAGTTGAGAATAAAGGGAAAAATGTCAGCCCATATTTAAAAATTGAATATTTTTGTGAGTAATCAAGATGGTGATGCTTGAGGATCTTAGATTTATCCAGAGAGGCTGGGAAGGCAAAAGATGTTGATGAAAGAGTAACAGTAAATTTGGGCAAACCAGAACATTGTGATCCAAAATATTGGCTTAAAATGTGTTTGGTGCAAAGGTCACCCTTGCTTTTTTTCGTTTGGTTTTGGTTTGTTTGTAAAACAACAAAGAGTTAGTTTCATGGGGATTTAGGTACATTAACAAGATGATAAGGCCTTTGGTCCCTGTTAAATATGCTAAACAGCTGATGACATTTAAGGATAGGAGGAGGGAAGAGAATAAAGAAACTACTACTCTGTCATTTACCAGCAGGCAGGACAGATTTTTGAGCTGGCGTGATAGGACAGCTCAACACTGAAAATATTCTTGGAATACTAAGCTAGAAAAGCAAAATGAAATGAGGACTTATAAAGGAAAGTATTCGTCAGCATTACATTTAATCCAGCTAAAGTATCTTCTAAGAATAAAAAAAATCTTGCACACAGAGAATGTTAATAAAAACTCAGAACTATCTGATGACAGAAACTAACATTTTATACTTGACTTTTCCACAGACTCTTTCAGCTTGTGGTATTACCATCTTACCTCAGTGCAGAGGCGTTACTACTTTGTTGTTCTTGAAATGAGATTTCAGCCAGGATGTTACCAACCCCTGCATTTGTCTGCATTTTATGTTATCTCTAAAAATACATTATGCATTTGCTGTATTTCCAGAAGAGAGACATTCTTCATTCTTCTTTCCAGTTCCAGTAGTGCTACACTGAAATTCTGCTGAGTTGTTACAGTTTTAGAAGCAGTAGATTAATACTATCCTATTATATTGCTGTATCTTATTTTTCACATAAACAACTTGCCAAAACTATGTAGAACTCTAGTAGTGCTGAATCTCAGTCCTGACAATCAATAAGGTTTAGGCATTGTGCATGACATAAGGATTTTTATAAGTTCTGGCAATGTATTCATTTATCTATGCCATGATTTTTTTTGCTCATAACATGGCTATTTTCTTTCTCTGCTTTAAAAGGTGCTCTCCTGACAAAACGTGTCTTCCCCTTAACATTTGATTAATGAGTCTTTAAGAGAAGATATAATCAATGTCTGCCTACCAAAAAAAAAAGAAGAAAAGAGAAAAAACAGGGAGAGAAATGCTTAAAGGAATCTATGAAAATACTCTCAAATGTCATTAAAAGTAGTGTCTTTGCTAATAACAGAAATGCTTCTTTCTGAACCTAACCAGCACAGCTTCTTCCTTCCTTTGTGAATGTTATGCTACAGACCATGTAATACTGACACTATGTCATTTCTTTTTCCAACATTTTTTTCCCTCAAGGAATAAACTGGTTATGTTCTATTGTGTATATGTATATAATCCACAGAAAGCATCTAGAAACAATGCGTTTTGAGTTCATAGTAGGTTTATTTCTTTTCAAGTCACCTTTTTTGTTTGTTTATTCTCCCTTGGTTTTGTAGCTGTTACAGTCTTGCGATTTGACTACCCTCCATTCCAGTGCAGTGTGACCAGAACAGAAGAAAACTGACTCTGTATCTCCTTTTTTAAGAGCCATGGTATAATGATAGGGGCATTTTTAACATCTCCTTGTATTAGACAATTTCTTTGTTACCCTTACATGCACAACAGTGTCAAAAAGAAGGAAGACCTATTCTGAGGTTTTTAAATCCCTGGTCAGATGGAAAGTGATATCTTGTGCATGCTGCCTACCCACTGTTATAAACTTGCATTATTCTTTTTGTAGTCCAGTTATGTGGAAAACATATGTAGTCCATCATATGTGGAAAATCTTTGCTTTCCAGTCCAAACCAGTTTAACCTAAAGTTAACTTTACAGATACAGCAAAGCATATGTTAGCACATTGTGTATCAGCTGCAGTGCCATTCTGTGAGGCAGTCTGAGCCATTTAGTAGCTTCTCAGCTTGATCACCTAGAACAGCATTTGTCTGAAGTAATCTGCTCATTTTACATGAGTCAGCAGGAGATGCATTCTGTGGTAAAGGCATTCACAGTTGTTGTGGCTAAAGGTGGTTGTGGTGGCCCCTGTGGTGGGAAGATAGGTGAGTAGAAGTGTTGTGTACCAAATCACATTTGATAAACTGAGTGAGACAAGAAGCTAAAGTGATGTTCTTTACTACTTATGTTTTTATTAAATGCCTAATTATAGCATTTAGTAAAATGCTAAATGCTGTGATTAAATTATAAATAGAATTATTTATGAAAAAATACTTCTACATAAAATACTGAAGTTTTCTCATTTTTTTAGGTGCTATCTGCAAACGCTGAATGTGCTTTGTGCTTCTGTATAAATGATGATTACAATAACTTTGAAAATGAGATAATAGTTACTAAACAAAATCTGATTTTAATTATCTCTTGATAGAAATCTGGGTGTAAATCTATGTCGTGGTTTCAGCCCATTTGGCAACCCAGAATCATGCAGCCACTCGCTCACTCCCAGCTCCTTCCTCTCCCAGCTGTGAGAGGGATTGGAAGGAGAATAGAAAGAATGTAACTCCCACGGGTTGAGATAAGAACAGTCCTGTAACTAAGGTATAACACAAAACCACTGCAGCTGCCACCAATAATAATAATGATAAGGGAAATAACAAGGGAAGAGAATACAACTGCTCACCACCCACCTACCAATACCCAGTCAACCCAAGCAGTGATCTAACCCTTCCAGGTAACTTCCCCCAGTTTATATACTGGGTATGAAATGCTGTGGTATGGAATACCTCTTTGGCTAGCTTGGGTCAGGTGTCCTGTCTCTGCTTCCTCCCGGATTACCCTCCTCCCTGGCAGAGTATGAGACACATACTCTGACCATCCTTGGTCAGAGTAAACATTGCTGAGCAGCAACTAAAAACATCGGTTTTATCAGCATTGTTCCCAGGCTGAAAGTCAAAACCACAGCACTGAACCAGCTACTAAGGAGGAGAAAATGACTGCTGCTGCTGAACCCAGGAGAGTCTAAAACCAATCATGTTTAGACTAACCAAGTCCAACTTAGACTTTTGTCTTAAAAGATCATGAATGTTTCCCTGTTGTCATCACTGAATAAAGACTGAGCCATGGCATTTCTTCCTTTTTTGTAGTTTCCATTTATATTTTCTGTACTACAATTATTATTTTTTATTCTGGCTGAAAATGGAAAACATTCTAGTAGAATGAAGGTATGGCAGCATAAATATTTAATAACTACTTAGAAGAATAACAATGAAAACAAAAAACTGAGAAAAGGTTAACCTTCAAGTATCTTCATAATGTTTATAATGTTTGTAAGCATTGTTTCTTTTGCCCTTAATGTTTTTGGACAGCAGCATGTGCAGAATAAAACCAATAAGTTTTTCCAATCACTACTTCAGTATGTAGTGTTGTAGAGGCCCTTATTTACTTCCTTTTCTAATCCTGGAAAGTCTGAACATTCAGATCAGGTGTTTTCAAAAGCTAATATAATGTAATAAGGAGCACGAGGCTCAACTGAATTGGCAGCCAATGTGATCTTAAAAACTGATAGAATGCATTGAAGGTGAAATGGAAAAAAATTCATTAAAATCTGGGGTTGAATTTTTATTAATATATTGGTCAACTAAAAAGGCAATATTAGGAAATGTTTGGAGAATTCAAATAAATAGCTGAGTAACTTCACTGCTATCACCCAGAGATTATTTCAGAAAGTATATCCAAATATGGGTGTACCAATCTGGCGTTAGTAATTACAATGCTTTACTTGTCCTATCTTTGACCACAAAACCAAGGGCCTGAATTTTGCAGTTTTCTGCTGGTTCTATAAGTCCTTCTCTTGAAATCTGCAGTAGCTTGTTGCTTATTTTCATTGCTTTTGTGACCAGTGGACCATCACATATATGATACAGCAGAGAACAGAATCCACCACACAGCTTAGCTTGGTGCTCTGCACATATCACATCAGATCTACAAGAATAACAAAGGAAAGGGGGAAGGGATTTAGGCAGGAAGAATAATACATATATTCTGAGATGGTCTGAATCAGTCTAGTGAGACCACAGAAATGGTTTTCTTTGGCTGTATGCAGTGGATTATAAAAAGGTAGCAAAGAAAAAGACCTTCACAAAGGTGGAGCATAAAGAGAGATTAGTTTCCAGAGAGTCTGACTCGAAAGAGATAGGTTCTGAAGAAAGATGATGTCAGGTATCTTTGCAGAATTGGTTTCCTGGGGCCAGCTATTCAGTTGTTTCATGAAAGGAGTAGAGGTACTTGCACAGACAGTGTTCAGGGTAAGGAAAGAAATAACAAAGCAAAACATACTGAAAGAAAAGTAAAATAGACTGTCACAAATCAAAGAATGTGACTGTTTCTCAGTCAACACAGAGTGTATTTGGGGAAAGAAACAATCAGATAAGGAAGTGAAAAGAATATCCCCACCTCCACCCACAAGAAAACCTACAGTAATTTATTAGAGCAAAAGCCTATTCCTGGGGTAACTTAGAGTACTTCAGGGCCCCAGAAGCAGCTCCATGAATACTCTGCAAGAAACTGATTTTCCAGTTACTGATGTATTTTTTTCTGCTGTAGTCTTGACAAATTGAGTGCTTGATAGAGAAACTGTTAACATTAAACAGCATAAGAGACTAAAAATCAAGCTCTCCTATATTTTTGAATTAGCCTTAGACTCACTCTATGACCTTGGACTTCTGTTCCCTCACTGCAATTCTTGCTGCACATGCTTCTGCGGTCTTTTGCAGGATCATAACAGTGTGATTCTGTTTGCCAAGTAGCAATTCACTCTTCATTCTATATCTAGTTGTTTTTTAAGATTCCCAAAGCTGCCTCAAGGAGGTCATTATTTACATCCTTTTAATCATGAGATATGTGATAATTCCAATCAGCTGCCTTTGAAAGTTAAGACAGTAGCATAAAGAGCATGAGGATTAATAAACTAGTGGGTAGCATTAAAGGAAAAGTATCTGACAGCAGTCATGTCCCACAAAAGTGAATTCCAAAACCTTTATTAATGACAAGGGTCAGCAGATCATCCAGAGATGCTGTGTTTTCACAGGCTGCAACAGCTCTCCTTAACTCAGTAGAGAACAGTCAGCACAGGCAAACTAACTCTCATAAGCATTCTGGAGAATAGAAACATTAAATAGTGCATGCAGGTATTTCTGATCAACAGTTTTAAATCCACTGGCCAGTATGTAACACCAACCACAGATACACCCTGTGTTTCCAGGGATCCTATTCATTATGTGTTTTCATAGAACACACAGTTTTAATGTTTCTCTGAAACAGGCATATCAGTAATTTCTTTTTCTTTTTTTTCTTTTCCCAGAATATATTTTTATCTCAATAGAAAGCTTTCATGGATTTGAAAACTCAAAATATTAATGTGCAAAACAAACTTATTTGTACTGAACAATTTTAAAGTATGTATTTTTCTATATCAGTACTGTCAATGTACATCAAGTATCCATAATAAATTCTTGACAGCATATTCTACTTGTTAATAATAAAAAAATATGCCTGTCAGTCCAGTAATTGCATAAAGCCAATTTCCTTCAGTTTTAATGGAATCAGTTGCACACATAATTTAAAACCCCCTTTATCTTGGTGAACCTTTCCTTTGTGATTGGCTGATGCAAAAGAAAGCTTCCTCTTAAATTTGGATACTCAGCATATACTCAACATGCTAAACAACCCTGCTCTGACATGATTATTCCTGAGAAAACTCAAAGCTCAGGGTTTATCTGGTTTGGTACAGATTTCAGAATCTTATAATCAGAAAAAAATCCAGGCACATAAGTCTGTTTCATGATATGATAACTTTTATCATAACATACTGCAGATTATATAGCCATTATTGGCCTTTGAATTATATTTTGACCAGATGCTGCATGATTGCTCCACTCTATACATATCTTTATGATCACTGACAGATGGTCATGCCCTGACTTCATCTGAGAAATCATTGGTCTTGAAGCAGTGTGTGAAGAAATCATAAATAATGTGATTTTATTAGCATGGGAATTCACACATTTGAGAAAATTACTACCATCTGTGTGCATTACTGCAGCACCATGCTTTGTAGACCAGATCTGATTCATGACCTGCCAACTTTGAATACAAATTGAATTAGTAAGTATTTTTCTGTACCAGATCATGCAGGCGGGCCTCTGTATGTACATCTAATTGCTGTCCTTTGAATACCGAAAAGGTCTTATTGCCAACATTTTCATAATGGTCATAAAACAGAGGCTTCTGTTTATGGTAGAAAACAGATAAATATGGTAATTTTATTAGGTGCCATATTCTCTGTCTACAAGAAGAGGGTTTGTCTGGAAGCTGACCACCCAACACCAGATCATATTTGCCATATATTTGCCAAACAACTTTCTCCCGCCCTTATTTAAAGTAAAATTATTGAAGGTTTATATGGAAAAGGAAAAATATTTATACCTGTTAAAGACCCAGTCACATCTAGGACCTTACTTTAACATTTTAAGCCTTTAGAACTGTTTTGAATCAGTGGCAACATGATCATTCATAGATATAATATTAAAAGTCACTTGCAATTTGGCAATAGAATGGACTTCCTATCTGTGGTGGCATTTTCTTTGTCTTCTGACTTTACAAGCAATTTCCATCTGAGTTGCTGGAAGTAATACTGGAAATACATTTTAATACAAGATCTGAATGTATTAGTGTTATTTCCTAATTTTTATCCTTTGTATGTTTTAAGAGCTGGTAACAGCTCTCACATCTTCAGTGTTGTGTGTTCTAGTCTTCTGTCTTCAAAACCTGAAATCATCCATATATTTGCCAATACTTTCTGGAGAGGTCTCAAAAAGGAATGAAAAGCAAAGCTATCTGAATGCAGTCTATTAAGATGATTTTCTCTGAATGAAAACTTGCTGTTGAGTAGTCTATCACTTAAAAGCCACTTAGCCAGCACTCCCTGGTATCAGGGAGTGTGCAATTTGGATATTGATACAACAGGTGCAGGCAAAGGCTTATATTTTCGTGAAAGCTGCTGTCATTACATCTTTAAGGGGTCAAGGTAATACTTTTTGTTATTTGTGGTCTTAGCACAGAGTATGAGAATTCTCATGGTGCCTTTTGCAGAGGAAAATTACAAATAAATGTTCAACACAAAATAGATACAGAACATTTCTGTCATTAATGGAATACATAAGTAGGCAACACATTTTGAAGTACTTAATGTGAAGTGATTAAGTTCTTATTTTCTGTTGCATACTCCAGAAACTATGACAAAGTTATCTAATATATAGCTGAAGTTATGCAGGTGTTTTAGCAGTAATTTACAGAATTCGCTATTTACTTATGTACCTCAGTCCTAGATGAAGTACTGTGTAATGCAGTAATTTCTGCTACATTTTATAGAAGGAGACTGTTCAGTATTATGTATATAAGTTAAACACTTGATGAAGAATTTGCTATATTGAATATGCAAATTGAATTCAAGGAAGGCATGTAACTGAATTAGCACTGAGAAGTCCTTGGTATTCTATGACTCACTTGGAGACATCTTCAGAGAAATTTAGTACTGAGGAGTTAGCAAAGCCACAGAAACTTCTGCCCATGAGAATAGAAGTCTTTAACTAAAGTTTGATGAAAAAACTACAGGCACTTGTCACCAAAGTAGGGTAAAGTGGAATAGAAAACTTGCTGTGCTTTGATACTATTGATTATAGCCTCCTAAAATACTGCATTATCAGCCAACTGTGTGTTGCTTATAAATGCATTAGAGTTTTGGGACAGGTCACTCATTGTTAAAATTGTCAGTTTAATCCCTGAAGGCAGACAGGGTGCAGAGTCTAGATGTGAGTGGCCCTTCAGTAACATCCCTCTTGTACTTCTACCTCTTTCCAGATAATTTTGTTACAGACTATAAAGTATCCTATTGATTGAGCTCTGAAAGTTGTAAATGTGATTTATGAGCTATATTTGATTAAAAGTGTGGCTGCTCTGAAGAACACAGAAATTTCTGCTCCCTTGGTCTAACACTGTGTAAATCACTTAAATCCACTACCTTAGAGAGTACGCCCTTATAAAAGACTAGTGAAAATGGAAAGCTGCATTGGAAAACCAGGTAGAAGAGCTTTATTTTAACCAGAGTGCTAGGCAAAAAAAAAGATGTATGACCACTGGAGAACTAAAACACTGTAAATATTATTCACTGTTAGATAAACTAACACAGTTTTCCCAGCAATTTTGTAACTACAGTAGTTTGGAGATAGTAAAGTAAAATTTGACAGCAGGTTAAGTAGTTAAGCTGTCAATCCTCGCATTGTCTTGATATACAGTGCTATGTATCCACTCAACAGGAAGGAAGCTTTATCTTCTATATAAACATGCAGGATGTGAGAATAGTTTTTAATCTGACAACATGTTTTTCTCAGCTTTCCAGAAGCAAGTATCTGGCTTTCAAATTATTTACATATGAAATAAGATGTCATTGCAGACTTTGAACTTCCATTGCTTTAAGTTTGAGCCAGGTGAACACAGATTGAAGATATGTGATATGTGTTGGTGTCCTTACTAGTAATTAGGATGAAGCATTTTATGAATGCCCACATGACTTATATCTTGTTGCTGATATCCAGTGAGGGTATATTGTGTAAGTTTAAAAGAAAAATGTCTCTCTCTATTATCAGCCTATAAAACTGGCTACCAATTGATCATACTAACCCTGCCATGGACTGCAACTTTTTTGCTATATTAATCATATTCCTAATGAGACTCATTTAGCAAGAAGAATATTTCAAGTCTTTTTATTTCAGGGTACAAAGGATTTGGGAAGTTAATATTTAACCAGAGTTGAAAAAGCATGTTTAAAACTGATTAGGTAACTTTTCCCTTGTATGCACCAACTTTTCATTTACTTATTTATTTTTGACATAACAGTGATATTGTATCTTTCTTAGGCACAAGATGTAAATAGATGTATCAGTGTACCAAATAGCAACAGAAACCATGTGATGAGATTTTAAAGCATGTGACAAATTATTTATGAATCTTTAAGTATACGTTCCTATACATTCCTCCCACAAACCTACTTTCATCAGATCACTGGTAGCTTTGCATACTTCTGACTTCAAACAGTGCAAAAAATAAGCATTTCCTTCTTTTGGATTAAATGTGTAATTTATCCAAAAGAAGTATCCAAAAGAAGTACTTATCAAGCTAAATACCATAAAAATACTTAGCCTGAACTGCTGAATGGGTAGTATGTAGTCAAACAGTAATGCTAAGTTGCAGATAATACTTTCTTACCTTGCTTAAATCTATGTACTTTCTAGTATGACTGAAGTATACATTAAGATGATTGTGTCCCTCCTGGGCGTGTTCTTTCGTTTTCTTCAGAAAGTTGCAGAAAATCTGCATTGATGCCACACTGTTCATGAACTTTGTGAAAGCATATTTTGCAATGATCTAAATTGTGTTAAAATTTAATATGGTAAGTGCCATATAAGCAATCACTATATAATTTTCAATAAGTCCTTTTCTAGTAGCCTTTCATTGGGAATGCTATAAACAGTGTTTAAATCAGGATATAAGAGTGTCTGAGACTGAACTGACAATGTGACAAACGGACTCAGGTACTGAAGCACTTTTAGTGCAGATATATATTTAATGCTAATGAATGACAGGCATCCCTGCCTATGACTGGATAGATGGGACAGCCGGGGAAAGAAGCCAGGTGGATGAGGGTAAAGGTTCCTCATACAATGTCCCTGCCCCTTGTCAGCAGCAGTGGTAGTGGCTGTTGATGTGGTAGAGCAATACAGCACAGGGAGGAGGTTGGGCAGGGCATTGCAGCACTCTTTGCCATGGGGCTGGGCCAGGGACCAGAACCCCAAAGTGTTCCAGCCACCACATGTGAGGCATCTACCTGCCCTGTCCCTCAGCTACCACGTCATGTCAGTCATAGAGGCAAAGGTGCAGTACCCAGTTCTGATTGTTGTAAATTCTCATGGTATCTGGCGAATGACTGCCAGCATGCAGGCTTCCCTATCTGTTCCTCTGGAAGGTTCTCTACATGCAGGCAAGTGCTGCCATTGGACTTAGGGACAGGGGCGTCACCTGGAGATCAACAAGGTTTAACCAGCTCTGTGCCACAGTAAATGGAGAGTTAAACTCAAAGCCCAAAGTCAAGAACTGAATTAAATTATTGCTCAGACAGCAGTGTGTTGTGTTTGAGCCTGCTGGGCCATTGCTGAAGGTGCAGGTTTCCTAACTGCCTTAAAGTGCATGAACGACTACTGTTCATGAGTATAAACACTTGATTAGGAACGCTGCTTTTCCCTCATAATATAAAGGTAATTCCTATTTACAAGGCTTATTGTGCAATTGGCTATTGGTTTATGGCACTGAAATGGTAAACTGCAATGTAAATTAATTATTGTATTCCATTGGATTTTGTTTAGCTGCAAGATGCATACAATTCATACTGACACTATTTGTGTTCTTTTAACATTAATAATAATAAACCAGGGATTTTGATAATGAGCCCTCATTTTGTTGAGGCTGCTGCATCACCCTAAGGCAACAACAGCAGCATTTTTTCCATGATTACTTTAACACTCTGAATTCTGAATGGAAGGCAGATAGGGGAAAAAAAATCCTCAGATGCTGTTTAAAGACATGAGATGCACAGAAGCATTAAAAGGCAAAAACTACTGTGAACATGCCTGAAGGTCATGTAGGGACAGCTCTTACATTTTTGATTGTTTGCTTAAACCTTGAAGTTTTTAATTTATGACAAGAAAAAAAAAAAGAAAAAGACAATCTCCGAGTGCCTTATAACCACTTTATATAACCAAATTATTAAGTGTCACCTAGCTAAAATAACTTTTCCCAGTTGCTCTGCCTTTCTTTTTATTGTCATTCAGGCTGTCAAATACAGCAGGCTTAGTTTATCCCAAAGTGACGCAGCTGCTGCTGCATTTTCACTTTGAGAACTTCTGACTAATTGTGAGTACCAGTCTTCACATGGTAGTAAACCCCAAACACAACAAAAGGCTTTCAAACCCAGTGGCCCACTGTTCTCTTTCCAGTGCTTGTGCCATTTTTCCCTCTGTGGGTATAGAAGACTCTCACACCTTCTCTTGCATTTTCATAGACAATAGAGGGTTTGCTAGGGTTATTTTCATGCCCAAAGCATGCTGCCATTATATATGGTTAGCAGTAGTTGCAGTGTAATCATCTTTTGTTGTTCAGATAATAGTAAAGATGAAATAGCTTGTGAGTAGCTGTTTATTGAGGCCACCCACACTTCAAGTACTTCAGAACACAGTATTTTTAAGGTAAAGGTAACTTAGTGCAGCTAAGTCTTGTTTCAGCTCATTGTGGAGCCTGTCTTACTGGAGGCTCAGTGCCTGATTTCCTCAAGACAAGATGCATGCTTCAGAAGTACCATAGAGGTCTAAGCATAACAGAAGCAATTCTAGGTGACCTAGATACCAGCAAAGTGAAAAATACAGTTATCATTTTCTCCACAATAACAACCATTGCTAATAATATCTCTGATTCCAGATATCCTAAACAGTTTGCTTAAGCAGATGTGCCTGTCACTGGATTTGGTAACAGTATAGTTAGCTGCTACCTCAGCTATGTATCACCTATTACAGGGCTTTTTCACCATTTTGTCAGCAAATGTCTGCCTTTCCAAAGGATTTAAATAAAAGTTCATTCAGTGGATGTATACTGTAGTTTACATTTGCATTTGGTTTTATCAAACCTCATGATCCCACATTTTAAACTCACATTTTATATCTCATTATTTGTGACAACACCTCCACCAACGAAGTGGGTAATAGACATTGATAATTGAATCTCCTGCCATATTTCATAAAGTTTAAATTACATATTCTACTTATGACTAAGTTAGTTGTGTGTCATTTCATAAGTGAACCTATCCCCTTGCCAGCATTTCCAAATGACTTTCTGGTAAGGAGAACTCAGACTGTAACACTGCACTGTGTGTTTGCAGAGAATTTTCAAGCTATCTAGACAGGTACATTTTGAAAAATGTCCTGGTGAGCTGGGAATATATGGTTGAAGAATAAAATACAGGTCTGTCATTAATTAAGGGATCTGCAGTGGAATATGTGGATGTGTCAGGTATATCATCACATGGCTGAAAGACTTGCTGATTTTGACAAAATTTCAGGTGGTTTTAGGAGTCAGGCCCTCAGACAATCACTAAGTGGCAGCAGTTATTTAGCTTGGATGCTTTGGGGAATGCGATACAGTCATCCTTTTTAATATCTTTTCACCAAACGCATACTTGTTCCCTTGTTTTGATGTTATGAAACTTAGTATACTTTACTTTGTTCACCATGTAGATATTTTTTTGCTCAGAATTTCTATTAAAAAACCCTACTACAGAAGATCATCAACAGTAGGATATGTATACATAGCCATAGTGTAGCTATAGGAAACTCTTATCTCCCAGTAAATGATGAACTTTGAAATATGTTGTAGCTGCATTTTGTGATGTGCTTTTTGTTCTCCCTACTTAGTTGTGAAAACTTTGCAGAGAAGGAACTGCTGTTAGTAAATTCCAGAGAATCTGTCTTGAAAAAAGAAAAATACTATCAATCATGCACAGTACCTCTCAAAACTCACTAGCTGTCATAAACCACTTCAGTGTTTGCCATCACTTGCATATATTTCATATATGAACTGCTATATCGTTTTCATTATTTATATATATTGCCTATGATATCCTAATGAACCACTTATGAATTAATAAAAGTAACTATGTATGAAGTATCCACTAAATAAGCCTTTTAAATGAGTGACAGAATGACAGCATCAGTTGCTAGTTTTGGCTTTTGTGTATTATTTTATACTATTTACAATTGTCTTCAGTTTTCTGTATCATCAGCTCTGGCTGACTATGTATTTTTTATTTATTTGGGTGGATAAAGTATATTTTATCTATTACAATGAAGATTGCTTCAGAAAAGCAGAATTCCTGTCAGCACAGTTTCTCCTGCCTGCATAATTGGGTGTTAGGTTCCATTTCAGGGGGTCTATGCATGATTTTAAGACAGTAATGATGCATCAATATATACTCTTCTTCAGGAACAAATGCAGATCTTGTTCTATTGGTGGGAATAAAGGTCATCTATATGTAACCAGTTGATTTTGCTGACACAGTGCAGCGTAATACAACTGTCATGTGTTTACCCAAATATCTTGGTCAGAAAAGCAGAAAAATTGCAGAGAATATCTATAAGAAATGTTGCAGCAGTCTTAAATGTGCCTTCAGTAGCATTTCGCAGTGTCTGTAAGCTAAACAGATAATTCCAGTCCTAACATATACTTCTTAGGCACCATCAGACATTTATGTCACAGAAATATGGACTTCAATGTTAATTATAAAATTACAGCACCTAGTGTATTTCTTTAAAAACTTGTGAGAAAAGAAAATATTAAGATATTTAAGAAACTGAACATTGCTTAGAAGTTACTCTTTGGAATGGCAGGTTGGTTTTTAGGATTGAAAAGCCTCATGCAACAAAGCTCTAAGATCACTGTTTCTTTTCTCCAAATAAGCAGAGTGCTTGTAACAGATGGACCAGCAGTACTAGCATCCTTACTGAATTACTGACAGTAGCAGTTTAGAGCATTTATCTCTAGGACATGACAAAAATACCTCCAAGATAACTGATGGGATTAAAATTATTCACAGTACAACTTGTTATGGTGTGGTATTGACATTGAATCAGAAATGGGATAGCACCACCAAGTACTTTCATGTACGTTGTTGAAAGCTTACAATCTCACAATGATCTCCTCACCTCTGTAGAAAGGCCCCAGTGCCACATTTTACATGGTTAATTGGTGTGAAGAAGGAGTCAGATTGAGCAGCTCTTGGTTTTTTGAGTGTGCAATAGCCAGAGCTCTACCTTCTGGCAGCAGGAATACATGACACTTTCCATGTTACTTCCCAGCTGCCTCACATACAGCATGGAAATAGCCACTGTCTGTACATCCATTAACAGCTCTCACTCAAGCAATGAATGCTGAACTAGGTTATCTTTAAAGGTCCTATCCAACCCCAGCCATTCTATGATTCTAAGCATGGATGATGGGCCCTCTTTCTGAGGCATAAAAGTCAATTGAATTTAGCCAGACTTAGTATGTGAATGTTAATTTTCTTGGTTTCCTTTCAATCTGTATAATTGAATTCTAGCATGTTAGTAACATCTTTTGGACATGAGTCAGACTTTACATGATCAAAAGTTCAGTTTGGTTCATTTAACTAAGTGCTAAACAACTGAAACTGTGAAGAAATGCCTCACTGATACCATGATATATTTTCTATCCTTACTCTGTAGTAGACCTAAAGAAGTAGAAGTATTGTATTATAAACTTTATTGTACCAAACTTCAGCAGTCATTTTACATCAACAGTCAATGTCATACGTGTAGAGGCTGAAGCTCTACATCAGCTGTTTCATAACTATGACAAAAATATTTCTCACACAGGTGTTGTTGCTAAAAAGTGTCTATGGGACACAAAATCCTGAACAAAAAGTGTTTAAATATTTTACTTCATGTAGCAGTAGTACCATTTTGATTATCTAAAATAACCACCACAAACCTTTTGTCATACTTAAGAGTTTTTTATTTTTGTATGAAAAATTCTGAACAGGATCATGTCAAAATACCATGCAGAGGAGCAAGGTATAACTCTAAAACTGAGTTTTGTAATGATACCATTGTATTATACTAATATAAAATGTAACTAACACAGAATGCGTGAGTTAAGAACAGGAAACATAGATGATAAGAGCTTCTGCTGAGTGTGTGTTGGAGGTTCATTATTAGTATTTTGGGCTAATTAAGCTAGCAAGCATGTTCTGATCCTTTAAAAATCTGTGTTTTCCACATATGTGTCCTGAGACAGTGCTAATTTCATTATTAGTCTAACAGCTAACAAATTTTTTAAATTGTGAAGTGTTCTGTATTCTAAAAAGCTGAAAGCTTATTTGGCATTTGGAAGCACAACATTGAATAAGTAAAGCAAAAGGTTTATTCTTAGAGATTTTTCAGAGACTCCATAAAGTGAGTGTACTGTTTAATTTTTCACCTGATTTAGGATATTATTGTAATCCATGGTGATAAAAATTTATTCTGTTATGTTCTCATTTGTTAAAAGATTTAATCTAACGTGTTTTACTGTGCACTGAAATGTACTGAAAGGATTCATGATTCACATGATTAGATCTTATCTGACAACACAGTAATGAGCAGCTGAAGAAAAGCAACACTTTAAGGTACTGTATCTAATTCATAAATGAACATGAGTATAGTGTCAACATTTTCACCATTTCCAAAACTGTAGCTCATTTAGGAAAAGGTTTTCCTGCTTTCATTTTAAAATTAACAAGATCTTCTTGCTCTCCATTGTATGCCCTGTGATGTTCTTTTTTGATAAATTAGTTAAACTTCACTTCTTTCATTAGATGTCAGTATTTCTCAGAAGAAAAAAAATAATTTAAGCATGAATTAAATTTATTTTTACAGATACACAGACAAGGGTAGATGTGTCTGCATGAACATGAGTGTTTTGAACAGGAATTTCTCTCATGACTCCAGAGTGCAAACTGTGTAGAGAAATAATAGAAGGCTCAGAGCTTCTTGAGCTCTCCCTGTAAATTTATGCTTATAGAAACCAATTTCTTAATAGTAGATACTCATTTATTTATTTATTTACATTAGGAATGGTAGCTTGTTACATTTTTCTTATGTCTGTGTGCTCTTTAGTCATCAAGATTTCTTCTATTTATAATTTGGTTTAGTAGAATCAGTTCCTTTCTGTTATTATTCTCAGGAAATGTGCTGAAAACTATAATAAATTTTCTTAGTTTTTAGATTCTAAGGATAAATATGAAGTTCTTCATTAAAAAAAAAAAAAATCAGTTCTGAAACTAATTTCTTGGGGTATAATGTAGAACTGCTAACAAAATGTCCAAATAACCGTTCCATGGAATTCATATTTTCCCACCTCTTTTAAGTGTTTTGTCTTTTTTAAGGCACTGTATGTTCTGAGGGGAAAGAACCCTCAGCCTAGTTGAAATTAGTGGGGATTCTCCTGCTCATTTATTTCACATAGGGACGTGTTTTGTAGGGCATTGTGGATACTAAATGTTACAGGGGTTCAAAAAGAAACATATAAATTCATGAGATTGAGATCCATTAAAAGATATTCAATCAAAAGTCAGAATCTTTGGCTCGTAAAGTCCACAAGTTGCAAATTGTTGGAGTTCAGAAGAGTATTCCAGAAGCATCAGTACCTACTTGTGACATTTATATCCTCTTCTGTGGTATCTTCTCTTAGCCCCTATCATAAAGAGAATCCTGGTCTAGGCTGTGGTTGGACTGTCTATTCTTATGATACCAGGGTTTTACTTGTGTAATAGCTTTGCTCACATGCAAGCTTCATCTGTGCTTCACCTTGGCTGTTTCTCACCGAAAACAAAGAATATGATTGTTAGAAGAGATGCAAGGCCTATTTGGAGGGATCAGTATCTGAGAACAGACTCACTACCTTGACATTTTTGACCCCAGATATCTCATATCTGAAGATACACTCAGATCTCTCCTTCATATTTTCCCATTTGGAAATCCCCTGTCTGATGTTCCTCTTAGTAGACCTTGAATCTGTGACATGCACCAGCTGCTGCTCTAGTGCCTTTCCATCCCCCTTAGAAAAACAGAGAAACAATAATTAATTTATTTTGTTGATCCATCAGGACTTTGTTTTTTATCTCCTTGATACATAAACATAAGCAAAGAAGAATCAACATGTTTTGTCTCCAGATACCTCCTTATGCAAATGTGTGAATCTAATTAAAGACCAAGCAGTACATTTTTGCAGCAATAGTATCTGTTCAGTTGCCACGCGTTCTGTTCCATGGCAGAGTTGTATACCATAGTAGTAAATAGCTTCATTGATTGCCAAAGAATAAAAAAGGAAATCCCAGGGTTCTTAATATAACTGAAAATTTCCTATAGATTAAGAAGCGAATATATCAGCTTGTAGGACTTAAGTTGTTGGGGAAGATATCAGTATATGTTATGTTATTATTTGCTTTCTAGTTCCTCTTCTACATTTTTAAACAAGTTTAACAAAGCCAACATGGTAACAGAGCAAGACCTCTACTGTGAGCTCTCAGTAATGGCAATATGATTTACAAATTCATTTTGTGTTTGAATATAATTTTGAAAATGTTTCACTGTTGAAATAATGGCTTTATTTCATACAATTAGTTCTTTAAAACCAATATGAAGCCTCTTACAAAACAGTTTCTGTATAGAAAACTGTTCAGGAACAAAGGAACACACTCTATAATGAGTTTTTAAACATCTATTGTTTATTTACATGCAGTGCATAAAAGAAAAAGAAAAGTTTTCATTCTGTTTTTCCAAGATACAAAAAGATTCTAGTCATTTTTTATGATTGCTTATATTCATAACAGTTGCAAACACTTTGTGGTAGCAGTCACTATAATACATATCTTTATAGACTCTTTATTTTGGCTTTGTACTACTGTATCTGACGTCAATAAGCAATGTTAAAAAAAAATGCAAATTTCAATATTTATATGCATGCTTTAAAACAAATGTGAATTTAAATCAGCTTAAACAAGACTACTCACTGTCTGACTCTGCTAGGCTTTAGATAATAAAGGTAAAGAACACTTTTCAAAATAACAGATGTTAGTTATTTCATGTCATCCAAGCCATGAACTGGAAGTAGTATACTAATGACAAGGGGGGTTGTCATGGTTTAAACCCAGTTTCTACTCCCTCCCCCTGTTTGTTTCCTACCCCCCCTCTTTCCTCCCCACTCCCAGAGGGATGGGGAGGAGAATCAAAGGAATGCAACTCCCACAGGTTGAGATAAGAACAGTCCAGTAACAAATCACTATTGCTATCACCAATAATAATAATGATAAGGAAATAACAAGGGAAGAGGGTACGATACCACCCACAGAAAACGAGCCCTACTGGGAAGTGAAGTGTCCTTCCGGGTAACTCTCAGTTACATCCTGGGCATGATGTGCTATGGTATGGAATACCTCTTTGGACGGTTTGGGTCAGGTGTCCTGTCCCTGCTTCCTTCCGGCCTCCCCTCCTCCCTGGCAGAGCATGAGACTCACAAAGTCCTTGGTCAGAGTAAAACATTTGAGCAGTAACTAAAAACATTCCTGTTATCAGTTTTGTTTCCCAACTGAAAATCAAAATACAGCTGCACCAGCTACTATGAAGAAGAAAAAATGACTGCTACTGCTAAACCCAGGACAGGGGTTATCTCTGATTGTTTCTTTAATATGTGAGGGGTTATTTGACTTGAGAAAGTGTGTAGGAGTCATTTTTTTTGTCTTTTTTTCCAAATGAGAGTGTTTGTTCTTTTTGTTGTTTTAAAAATCTGAAAGTAACAGCTGACAGTTCAAAACTAATTAAAGTGATTTAGTAGATAAATTAGATTAAATGTCTTGGATCATTTACCAGCAGTTCATCCATTGTGATACTTTTTAGTAGGTTTGTTACCAAATGAATGTAGTAAAAACCCAGAAAAGCAATTACATTTTCCAATCTGAAATCCATCAGCACTGAGACTGTTAGAAAATATCTGAGGTGTGACTCAGGGTGAAATATGGTTCAAAGAGGAACAATCAGACAGCACTAAAATACAGAATGTACCTTTGTTAATAATTAGATACATCAAGTTAAAAAGGCAGGTGTTCCTTATCCTGGTACATGATCTTGTGAACACATTTTGGTTTTATCTCCCTTTCAGTGTGTTTTAAGATTCTGTTTCTTTCAAAAGGATCATCAGCACTGCTACTGCTTTAAATTGTATCTGAGCTGTGCTGAATGATAGCCCATTTCCAACTTGGTTTTTCCTCTCATATTAATTTTTCATCTATGATTTGAAAAAGAAGTAATTTCATAGATGACTATTTATACCCAAGCAGGTATTAGTAAGGTAGATGGGTAAAATATTTAAAAGTAGTAGTAAATGTAATTTCAGTGCTGTTTTGTTTACTGCTTTCTCATTTTCTTTATCAGGTACTAAACAATCATAATATCTGGTGGTGTTAGTGCCAGAGCTGTGACACTGCTGTAAGGTTGTTTTACAATTGCAGTTGCTCATCAGACTGGGAAAAATGTATAGAAAATTAATACTAAAGTAGTGCAAGTAGTTTTCAAAATGAAATGAAACTCAGCCCTGCTGACGACTTCAAATAAAATTTTCCATCATAAAGTACCACATCACATTAAAAAGGAATTGTAATACTGTTTTGATATATAAAAACAGAACTTGGGAGAGGCTCCACACTCCTTATTTCAGGCCCATGGTCTCTGGAGGGAAAGAATTAAATGTAAAGGACTTGGGGATGCTGGTCGATGAGAAAATGAACATGAACTGGCTTCAGTGTGCACTCTCAGCCCAGAAAGACAACTGTATCCTGGACTGCATCAAAAGAAGTGTGACCAGCAGGTCGAAGGAGGGGATCCTCTGCTCTCATGAGGCCTCAAATGGAGCATTGTGTGCAGTTCTGGTGTCCTCAACATAAAAAGGACATGGAACTGTTGGAACAAGTCCAGAGGAGGGCCATGAGGATGATCAAGGGACTGGAGCATCTCCTATACAAAGACAGGCTGAGAAAGTTGGGGCTGTTCAGCCTGGGGAAGAGAAGGCTGTGTGGAGACCTCACAGCAGCCTTCCAGTATCTGAAGGGGGCCCTCTAGGGATGCAGGGGAGGAACTCTTCATTAGGGACTGTAGTGACAGAACAAGGGGTAATGGGTTCAAACTTAAACAGGGGAGGTTTAGATTGGATATAAGGAAGAAATTCTTTCCTGTTAGGGTGTTGAGGCACTGGAATGGGTTGGCCAGGGAGGTTGTGAGTGCTCCATCTGTGGCAGTGTTCAAGGCCAGGTTGGACGAAGCCTTGGGTGGCATGGTTTAGCATGAGGTGTCTGTGCTTATGGCAGGGGGGTTGGAACTAGATGATCTTAAGGTCCTTTCCAACCCTAACTATTCTATGATTCTACTGCTTGATCTGTGTTTGTGAACCAAAACCTGGATACAGTAAATTCATGGTGAACTGTGAATTCAGGGGAGGATTGGAACTAGATGATCTTTAAAGTCCCTTACAACTCTAGCCATTCTATGACTCTACAATGGCCTCTACCTATTCTTCTTGGGTTGCCCCAGTGATGCAGTTAAAATGGATTTATTTTGGTTTTGCAGTGATTCTTAAAGATATTATTTATCTCTTCTATTTCTCTTTTCTGTTGCTTGCAATGCATTTGGCCAATCCTGTAATTCTGAAAGGACATTTCAGACATTACTGAAGAAGAGAACAGTCAGTATACAAAAAGACCTGTCAAAGGGGTGATGCCACCTTTTTTTCTAATCTATCAATTAGTTCTGAATCTCGTTGCTTCCGACATTTCAGATCTTTTTAGAAATTCCTGCAGTTGTCAATCAGTGAGGCTCTTAATATAATTTGACAGTTTTATCTTGCGTCTTAGGACTCGCATGGATGCATGCTTCCCAGCTATTATTTCCATTATCCAAGGCTAAGCAAGGATCTTTGCTTGTGTTTCAGAACAATTAATAGTTTGTTTCTAAAAATGACAGTAAACTGTGTTACAATGCATTCTAGATGACCTGGAAGTATTTTTTAGAACAGTGCTGTGGTTTAACCCCAGTAGGCAGCTCAGCCCCACACAGCTGCTTGCTCACTTAGTGGGATGGTGAAGAGAATCATAAAGTTGAAAGTGAGAAACACTTTTTTTCATCACAAGTCCATCACAAGTGTGAAAGGAATTACCTGGGTCCCAGCCAAAACCAGTAAAGTCATGCCACTGAAATTTGCTGTAGAACATCTCAAGTTTAAAACTGGAAGAATCACATTATGGAATAAACAGGCTTCCCAGGAAAGTGGTATAATTACTGTCCCTGGAAGTGTTAAAAGTGTTAAAAAACCATGTAGATGAGGCCCTCAGTGACGTGGTTTAGTGGTGGTGGTCTTGACAGTCCTGGGGTAATGGCTGGACTTGATGATCTTAAAGGTCTTTTCCAATCTAGTTGATTCTATGATTATAAACAGTAACAACAACAAAGTATTGAACTTCATGAAGTAGCTCTTGAAATCCTAATTACAAGGCAGAAAGACCAGCACATTAACCATTTAATGATAGTACAGATTATCGTTTCTTTTTAGCTTTGTAAAAGCAAATATTTATTTTTCTTTTCACATTGATGGTATCCTCCAATATGTTAAGTGATAGAATTAAGGTAGTGCAAAATAACCTTTTATTTTATACCTATCAACCATACATCAGTGATAAATGGAACAAAGGAGAAAATAGCAATGCCTAAAAGTTCGGTTATTTCATTACCAGTACATTAGGCTTGTAGGTTTATTTTGCTTCATGCCAGTAATATTATGTTATAAAGTTAGACTGAGAAGTATTTGAGCTTTGAACCAGTTCTGCAAATTAACTGATCTTACAGCATGCACATCAGCTGTTATGAGTAAAACAAATGCTGCCTAGCTCTGTTGGAGATAGTAAATATTTTGTGAGCAACTCTAAGGCCAAAACCAGAAATACACCAGCTGAAAATCTGCAGGTGGTTTTAGCTTTCCATTGGTGAGGACAACGGACTTTCCAACTCCAGTAGTTTGGGACCTCTCAGGAATCACATAATCTTGATTATAATCTTGTCCCATTCATTCCTCTCTGCCTTCGTATGGGTTTGATTTTAGCAGCTGCTCACTGAATGACTGTTAAACCTAAATCTAAAATCAATATCAAACATGAGGTGAAGTATTAATCTTTAAATCTTGGAGTTGGTGGGAATATATATTCTGAAATCACGATGGAGGGAACAGAAGATAGTCAGAAATGTTTACCTTTAAAAGGAAGGTATTAATCCATTTTTTTCTTATTCTGATATTAAATAAAATTGAAATTTTGATAGTTTCACAAAATATAATAAAAAGTTCGCATTTGTCACTCAGGTGCGTTCACCTGTCCAGTCTGAGTAATTGCTTATATCTTAGCTCATTGTATTAAATTTTACTGATTTCCCAACTTCATGTGTATCAGTGAAGTAATTTTCCAATGGAATATATAGGTGGATTTATTTCAGCTTTAAAGAAATAAATATCTAGCATCATAATGGGTTTGTTTAATAAGTTGTCTATGATATTATTAATAAGGTGAAAACCAGCCTAACCATCACGGCGACATCACCAGCTTCATTTTGATATGACCTTTCAGAGTTTGTTGGGAGAAAAGAACAACTGATACACAAACATTAAACCTCTAAAGCAGATGTAATAAATGTCATACTATTATTACTTGTGGCTTTCAAAGGAACATGTGTGAATTGGTAGACATGCAATTGTCAAATAAAATATAAAGTTACTCATTCTGAGACTTCATATTCTTATGCGCCACAGTTTTTGTTTATACAAAGCACTGATCCAAATCAATACGGGAGAGAAAAGTACACTTATCATGTCCAGGCTCTGTAGTTTTTAACAGCTCTAACCAGAAAAATTGCTCCACTTCCCTGTAAATAAAACTTAATTCTCTGGGTACTTGAATTGATGTGGATCCTTGATACAGTATCCTAATACAGATCTGTCTGAACTGTAGTTCCATAGGGTCATATGAAGTGAAGAGTAAGTTTGTACAACATGATTTGTACTTCTAACATAGCCACTTGTCTGTGATCTAAGTGGTTCACTCAGGTGAACCCTATTCAGACTTGAGGATGGATTCCATCTGCCTGTTATATCCATGACTGAAAAATGTTTCTCTTCTGGGCTGATATTCTCCCTGTTATCTTCCTCACTTTTCTTTCTCTTGATCACACCTGCAAAATGCTTCTGAACTCAAAACTCCTTTGTAGTGTTTATAATGTCATTTTTCTTATGTCATTTGCTACTATGTTTTATAAAAATACTAATTATATAAAAATAAAATTTCTTCCTTCCTATCTTTTTCAACACTGACTCGAAGGGCAGCATGTCCTGATTTTACTTTACATTAAAGTCTAAGTGGAACAGTTTAGAATCACTGTCTGTGCTACAGAAACTCAGTATCAGCTTCCAGGTGCTGGGTGTTTTTTTAATTACAACTCAGCCGTTAAACAGGTGTTATAATGGAGAACTGCTAAAATGATCATTTTTCTTCCTGAAGAGTATGGTGAAAGTCATCCCACTACATGAGAAAATCATTGACATCAATGAAAGAACTAGACAATTTGAAAAACTATGAAAGCATGCAGCACACTATTTAAAACTAGGTAATTAATTTGAAAATACAATACCATGATATTAATTCTCTAGTGCAACAGTTACTAACACTGGATTATTAAAAATTACTAAAATTAAATTTACTTCTTTTGAAGATAGATTGATGTCACTAATGAGATGTATCCTGCATGTGGTAAATAATACTTTTTAATTTATATGGGTTTTCCATTACATTTGTTTAAAATTTTTTCCCTTAACATACAATAATGAAAAAATTGAAGGATAACAGGGTTTTTTTAACATTTCAGTATCACAATGCAGGAGGCCTGGATGTAGTTTCTAAGAACTTTTTGTCTTTTCTCTACATCCTCTGGGCACTTAAAAGTGCTTAAAAGCTGTGCAGTGCAGTGAGTCCTCTAGCTCTTGAAAAACTGACACGATCATCAGATAAGTGCTAACTGCTTGACTGTAGCAGCACCAAAGCTTGAGATGAAAAGAAGAGCTGTTTCCTTAGATATTTAAAAGTGAGTGAGGAATCAATCTAATTTGGAAAATGTTTAATGGAAACTTTTTTATTACATGCCATTTGCATTTCACTATTCACTGATGCCCTAAATCAGCTTCAGATATTTTGCTTTGCTTAGTATAGTGCCATCTCCAATGAGATCTACCTCATTGTGTAAGCAGAATGTGTGCTCATAGTGTCAGAATAGACTGGAGTTTGGTGATTTACAAATTGTGAGTCTCTTTTGCTTCCACAGTAATGTCCTGCATTTGTCTGTCAGACAGACAAGCTTTCAGTAGCTCAAGTGCAGTTACCTGCTGAACTGAAGAGGAAAAAAAAGCATACTGACACATTAATATTTTCATAGAATCATAGAATAGGGACATTTTAGGGACTCGTTGTCCTGGTTCACTGAGAAACTCTTTAATATTGGTATACTTTATCCTTTCATTGTCATGTAACATTCATATACCTTCTAGCTTGTGCTCTTTGCATCAGAGATTGTCAAACAATTTTTTAATAGTTCCTGTGTTATTTTCACAATCAAGCTAGGTATGCTAAAGCTCTGTTGCTGCTTGCATACCTTGCTTTACAAATTTCCTTGCATTTGAGTTACAAGGATTACTTTAATACATGACAAATGTTGCTGTATTTGTTTTCTTGCCTGGAAGAGATTATTTTCCTGCTGGGATCCTTTGTGGAAACATGTATATATACAAGAAAGTGAATCAAAAAATTTGGCAAATGCTGGAAAATAATTTGTCACTTGCTTTCCAGCATTTGTGTCACTTCACTTGGTGTATTTTGCAAATCATATTCTGGTGATGTAGCTTGCCCACCTGGACTTGAATTGTCATCAAGCAGAAGTTTTGCTTACCTTGAAGTCTGCAGTAAAGACAGGGAGAAAATGAAATTTTTGTCTACAAGTATTTTTCTGTAGGGCAAAATTACTATCTGCTATTTCATTGACCACCTTGCTATTAATTTGAGTATTTTATTTAGGTATATTTACATGCTGTAAATCAAATGTAAATTAATGCTGTAAATCAAATCAACACCATGTTTGAGAAGACCTACTTACAGCAATACAAAAGGTTTTACATTGATGCTAAAATCTATTTCTGTACAGTTAAACAAAAGGGAAATTACAGGAGGTGATGTGTAATGCCTCATTATCAATAGGCATGTGGTATTTTGTAGTAACTGGAGTGGTTCTGAAATAAGAGGTTTTAGTCTGTACTAACCATTCAACAGGTTCCTAAGTAAACCACAACCTAAACCTGAAATATCGTCTTCCTCTTTTTTCAGAGAGAACACCCCAAAACATGAAAGGCATATTTCTCACATAGAACATAAACCACAAAATTAAAGTAACTAAGTAACTTTTTGTATAGATGAAAGTCAGATCCTTACTGCGAAATGACTAAAAGGGATTGAAAACATCTATTCCAGAAGGGTGGTCTTCTAGGTTTATTGAAACTCTCATAGACTTTTTTTATTGCCTCTGAATTTTGTCAGGCCTCTTTGGGCAGGCAGAATGGAGGGTGAGAAGAGATGGAGTTGGGAATGTCTGTGTTTACAGCCATGCTGAAGGATTCTTCCATCTCCAAACAGAGCTTGCTCAACTGTTCCTTGGGGAAGCAGTCTTCCCTCTTTCTTCTTTCTCAGGACAGACTTACACAGACCCAAAATGCAGCAGCTATGGCAAGGCAATAAGTTTCTTGTCTACTGTTCAGTCACTTCTGCTTTGAGAAAATAACAGAATTATGCAGAGAGTTGGTTTGGAAGGTACCTTTAAAGGTCATCTAGTCCCACCTTCCTGCCATAATCAGGGACATCTTTAACTAGATCAGATTGTTCAAAGGCCCCTCAGTGCTACAGTCTAAAAATCCATGCTTCAGTTTGTACACAGCAGACAATCTACAAGTAAATTGAACAGTTACACTTTTATTGTCACCTACACCCAGGGTAGGGGTTTGCCATGTCACTGTAGCATCAAATCAGTGGAAAAAAGCAAGAACGTGAGTTGAAAGCTCTAATACTGAGCATCCATCGCCTCTGGCACTTCTACTACTGATTATGTTTTGGAAGGTGAGAGTGATGGTACTACACTTAAAGCCAAGACAGTCAACATAAAGACAATAAAATTATTCATTTGTTTAAAGTAATGTCAGACAGTATTGAATTTACAACTTGGCAGAATAAGGCTGCTAAAAATTATAAAATTTAAATAAAATAAAATAGAATAAAATAAAATTTAAATAGAATTATAAAAAATACAAATTGTGCATTTCTGGGGTTTTAGTTGGCCTCCTCGTTAGATAATTTTATAATATTGCTTACTTTTTTATAATAGTCTTTTGGAATTTCATGTGACTAAACTTGTTGTGTGACTGAGCCCAATTAAACTACTTTGAAATTATTGCTGTTGGGATTAGGTGAACATGTCTATTTGCAAATGCTCCTGCTTCCTCCAAAAGTTGCTGTCTTCTAACTGTCAAAATAACAACCAAAGTTAATGCAATTCAGATATATTATTATTGTTGTTATTATTATTATATATTAATGCAATAAATATCCTAAAAATCAATTGGAAAAACTTCAATGTTAGATACGGTCTACTGCAAATGTTTTAAATTATCATTATATGTAAGTGGTATTTCTAATTTGGTACCGCCTAATATAACAATAGCAAATGTTTGGAAATGAAAGAAGGGAATAGAGATATTTTTTCATTTTATAGTTTCACATTCTTCAGAAAATTCTGGATAAAAATAAATAAATTATGTTATCAAAACTGGGGGGGGGACAGAAAATTTCTGGTTTGTGTCTCATCAGAGGAAAGAGTAAATACATTGAAATGCCTGTTTTTCTAATTCTTGTTCTGATGCTAACTGAAGATTAATCCAACTTAATTTGTTAATAATTTCAGACCATAAATATTCTTCTGTTATATATGTTCTGTTATTTGTTGATTTTTTATTTTGACCAAACTCTAGATTTAGGTACATGATTCCCAAAAGAAGCCATGGCAAGGTGTTAATATAAATAGACAATGGAGAAGAAATGGCTTTTTTATTCCTATTTTGTGGCTTTATGCTCACATTGTTTCTAGTCTTTCTCATTCTCACTTGTAGACAATGTCACTGGCTAATCTCAGGCTGTTATCATACATAGCAACAGTATTGAAGCATATCCCACCCCAAAACTGAGTCTCAGGGAAAACTGTGTAATGCCAATTAAAACAAATTAAAACATTCCAATCAATCCAGTGATTCATTTTAAGTAAGAAATCGAAACTAGTAAATTAATTCATTCCAGGCTTATAAAGTGGAAAAGCTTACACTCTCTGGTCCAAGAAGTTAAGACTTCTTGCTGTACATGCTGTTTGTGGTTTTAGTATCCTTCTGCCAAAATACAGCATTTATTTTTATAATTCGGTTGTAGCTTTGTGGATTTTATTGTCCAACCACCTAATTAGTTTTGTAAATGGGAGTCTACATTATGAAATTGCCTTTGAAATCCAATCTTCCGCTGAATACTACATATTTACTTTTGCTGCATCATTACTTATATAATTTTCTTCTTTTTTTTTTTTCTTAGTATGATGTTGTTCTTAAGTCTTGGGGATTTGGGGGGGTTTTTCCTCTGGTTTTGTGTGCCAATACGCTGTTCAGCCATCTGTTCTATGGGACAATATTCTGCCCGTTTATCTGCATATACATTACTGTTGCCTTCCTTTTTCTTTTTTATTAAGAATGTATATTCATACACTAACCATCCCCAGAAAAAAAAGAAATCAAACAAACGAAGAAAATCAACCTTAAATGTATTTTGTAAAAAGGAAATACAGCCAGCTTTCTGTAGAAACACTGAATATGTTGAGCATAAATTATTGTGTGTCAAAATAAAGAGAGGTATAAAGAGCTCTATAACATGTTCCTATATAGTTTACAGATCTTGCAAAGTCCTAGGTAACATACTGACTTTCATTTCAACAAAGAAATCTAAAAAGGTCACATCAATGTTTTCTACATTAAAAGCATTAGTAGAAGGATGTCAACTGATCATCAGTTGATTAGTCACTTGGCACACTACCAAGATAATTTCTTCATTGTATGAATATTTGTTAAAAAATAGGAGACAAATAGCTCAAATGAACATCAGTGTATATTAACAAAACTTTTGCAGTTGGTTCTTGAAGGAACTTACTGTTACAGGGGAGGTACTGATAGCCAGAAAATGAGAAATTTCAGGAACTGCCTTTTCAACCTAAACCTACAAAACCAAACGCAGATTAGATTTACACAATTCTGAAAATTATGCATCTATATGCCTAAATAATAATAAGAAAGTCTAATCAGACTCTCATAAAAATTTCCTAGGAAAGTAATAAGAATTTCTTACATACACAGTGCAGCAATACATAAACTGTTATTTATCTGTGAACATTAAATACAGTGTTCTTAAAAATGTACCTTATATTTCACATATAATATTGATCATCAATTATCTGGTGCCAACCATACAACAAATTAGTCTGCAGCATTATCTAGAAGGAAGATTCTGCTTCAACTGACTAAATATGACATACACAGTGAAAAAGTCTGAATATTTGTTCAAATTAGATTTTCATAACCAATTACTCAACAAGTATTTCCCTGATCCTTTGGGATAAGAATGTTAGTTTATGTGTTCAAGCACCATTGAGGAGAATTAAATTAAAATTAGTAAGTAGAAATAAAACTGAAGGGACTGAAAATACATTGATATCTCATAAAGCAAAAAAGATGGCCTTAGAATTTTGATAGACATAAGAATTACAAATACGCAAAAATATGTACACATTATCTGACAGTCACTGTAAACCAACTGAAAATGAAGCTATTGAGCTGCATTCATTAGTATAACTAAACAGTTATTATTACAATGGGTAATACATGACCTCTAGTAGAACAACATGTTATGAAGTCTGAGTTTCCAAATGTATTCTTACATTTTTCACCCTGAAAACCAATGCTTTACTTCATTCACTCCTACCAGTTCATTAGACTTGAATCAAGACTGTGAAAACTCATGTTCAAGTAGACTTTCTGTGATACTTTACAGAACAAATGTATTAATGAGTGAACTTCAAAAGATTTTCACAAGTCCTTGCTTCATTAAAATTTGCCATAGTATGTGTCACAGTGACCTTAAAAGCAAACCACTTTTCAACATCAAATATAATAGTGCATCTTGACAACTCCAGTGTAAATTAAAGTTTGATATTCAAAGTTACCTTAATTTTTTTCCTGTAATTGGAAGAGACTGAAAAATATAAATGAAGATATAAAGGACCTTCATTTCCCTCCTATCTATAAAAAGATAGATTTTTTTTTCTTTTTTTTTTTTTTAATACATAAATCTCTCGTGTTTTTGCAGGAAGATCATATTTCCTCTCAAATATGTTAAGCTTGAAGGAAATATTAGATAATAACTTCCCAATTTCCTCTATGTCAAATTCAGGAAAGGATTCAAGCACTTATGCATCATTTTGAATGCAGGTGGTGGAATACATCTGATTAGACACTGTATCAATTAGGAACATTCCTTTTGCTTTAAAATCCAACATATTTAGGAGCAAAGTAAAGTAAAATTTTTTAGATTAAACTAATCAAGCATTAAAAGATAAATGAGTTGTTTTCAAAACTAGTAAAAGCAAGTAACAAGTTGGTAATTTTGTTTCTGGGTTTTGATTAACCCTTAATTGCTTGCAATTTCTTCAAAACCCAACTTCTTGATTATTTTCCACACCTTTTTTGAGGTACTGTCTTCACAAAATCTTGAACTGAATATGAATTACCATTTGTGGCCATTAACTGAGTAAGTTTCATCTTATTCTATGAGACAGATAATCTTATCCCTTTTAGGGATACACAGAAGTCAGTAGGAAGTACTGAATTCTCATATCTGGTAAATTGTTGCAGTTATAACTTTACTGGTGGACAGCAACTGAGGGTCTAGGCAAAAAATAAGAAAGTGATTCTTCCCTCCTAAAATGTGAGGTCAGAAGAGGAATAATTAGGGGTACTAAACAGGAATACAAAAAAAAATTTCTTCTAGTTGTGGCTTCCTGTTTCCCAAAGCATATGAACACCAAGCTGCTTTACTGTGACTCCATTTTGTTAGACAAGCAGCTAATTCTTGAACTTCTCAATATGCAAGGAGTACTAAAACTATCAACAGATCAATTGTTTTTCCTGAAATAAAACTAAGAAAGTATTTACATTGGGTTGATCTATTTATTACAGTGCAGCTGCCAAAGAGGGTAACTTGATCTCTGGGCAGTATGCAATAATTGTTATATGTTTCAGATAACTATGGAATCATTAATTTCCTTTATGTTAAATGGTGTGCATAATACTTTATGTTCTGTCATGCAATTTTAGCAGTAATACAGAAAGCAGAACAAGTCACATAAAAATTATTAGCTGGATCAGGCCAGCAGGTCATCTAGCTTAATATCCTGTCTCTGAGCAAAACCGGTCAAAAATACTTGGAAGGGATATAAAAAACATGGCAAATGTGATTTTTCCTAAAGTACAATTACTTCATCTTCCTTTAGACAGTGAGAGTAGGATTTCCTGAGCTATGAATCCATTATAATTGTTAGTCTGGTGGATTTGTTTTCTTGTATTTTCTTACAGATATGCATTCTGTGAAATGTTAGTAATCATTTGCTTTGGCTTTCAAGACTGTGACTTGATATTATCCATGAGTGCCCTTAGTTTTCATATTACAAGACATGGAGTGGTCATTTGTTTTTCACATTTTCATCTGCATGTCGAATAGGCCTGGTCTGTTTCTCACTCTGGAAGCCATACCATCCCTTTGATCATCCCTGTTTCTCTTCTGTGTTTCATTGTACCTCTGCAGATGAATGTTACCAGGCTGTGTGGAAAAAATCAGAAGAGACTTTTAATGGTTTCATCTGCTTTATTTGCCTATAATTTTTTACACTCTTTTCATCTAATACTTCTCCACTTGTATGGCAGTTTCCTTCAATGAAAATGAAATTCTATCCTGCTCTTGAGGATTGCTTATGTTACCCATTGTTTCCCAGGCCTCCTCTGAGTCTTCACAATTACATACACTGTCTTTCTGCCGTTTGAAGCCCCAAGCAATCTACAAAGTAAGAGATTAAGTCAGTGATCTGAATTCAGATCTCCCAGTTGACAGTGGAGGGCACTAAGATGGCCTGATAAAGAACAACTTGTGCATTTTATTGCATAAGGATTTTTTGCCTCATGATGTAGGAGATCAGTTACAGCAAGCAGAAGGTTTTTGTGCATTGAAACGAATGAAAGCAACAAGGGTAAAATCTATTTTGTTTCATATTTTATTGTCTGGAAACAGCTGAACTCAACTAATCAATTATTTCTAAAGTTACAGTCATTAAGGACACGTTGATTGTATTTCTGTACCATTGTAGGTGTGTGTGATGCCTTATGAAATACCCAGGTCAGATTTTGTATACCAGACATAATTCCTAGGAATTATCTGAATCATATTTATTTCACTTTGATTTTCTTCACACCATGAACATGAGATAAAAGAATGCATGACTCACAGGTAGTTAAAATGGGGTCCCTGGGATATTCTGTGAACGTAAGATGGATAGATCATGTCACATTTTCACCAGTCCCTTCATAGTGCTGCTAAACTGACTTTTTTGCCTGCTGGGAGGGAACACCTCCATTCTTGGTAATAAGGAAAAGGTTTGATACACTTTTCAGCAAAGCTTTTATCATCTGTATTTATACAGTTTTCTTTGAGTGATGGAAAAGAATAACAAGAACAGAACTTGTCCATAAGTTTCAGATCTCTGTGATAGGATGTTTACCACTGTAATTGAAAAATACAAATAGCAAATTCAGGATTTAAGCCCCTGACTTAAACTTCAGACATCCTAGTCAGTTCACATCTCCAGAATCTCAACTCCAAACTACTCTATTAACTTGGTTTTGCCTAAAGAAGATTCTCCAGCAGGCTGTTTCATTCTGATGCACAGACATCAAGAATGAGAATTTTCATCTAACTTCATATACTGCTGGTGTACATGTCTACAGCTAAACTAGAAACCCTCAAGTCCCTTTACAGCAGTGAAGAGAACTAGGTAGGTTTAGGCCATGATCCACCTGGTCTTTTTAAATGTTTACTATAAGCTGAGGAGACTCACATCCTAGGATTATCCATTTCTCTTCACTATTCAAGAGGACCAAGGACTTTCAAAGCAGTTATCTACCCTGTGGATTTTAGATGGCTTGGTCAGATGTTTTATCAGATCTACCAGAAGTTGAATGCGTTACTTTCCAGTGTTTTCTGGTGTTTTGTTGTTTTGTTTTGTTTTGTTTTGTTTTTTTCCCTACTTCTTGTTACTATCAAAAGTGTTATTTATTTCTCATTTGAATTTATTTAGTGATGGCTGGTGCAGTTGACCTTTGAGATTAAAAATTTTATTTTTACTAGAAATCAATAGAATTTAACAGAACTCAGTACTAAGCCAAACTTGTCACAAAATGCAAACAGTGAAAGTGGGAAATTAGAGATAGGAGTGGGAACAGATTGATTCCATTTTACTAGTAGTATAAAACCATATTCTTCCCCTTACTGATGTTTATTTTCTAATTAAGAAAAGGTTAAGTAGGATCATAATAGAAATTTGTTTGAACATGTGGTATTATGATAATTTTAGTCAATAATATCCCAGATAATCTATTTATTTGAGCAGAAAATCTGAGCCTTCAGTTAAACAGTTAAAGTGCAATTCTTAACAATATGCACTGCTCAGGGAATACAAGACCCAACTCTGTAGTCTCTGTTATGAATTTTTGCAGGTATTATATGTTGAATTACATGCAGTCTCCTTTTTTACCCCTAAAATGTTAGATTTTTTTTTTATTTCTTCCAGTGTAATTGAGATCTGTAAATTTTACATTATTTATGTGTATTTCATCTTTTTTATACATTCATTTTGTTTATCATTGTATTATGTTGCTTCCTGATAAAGCTTGCATGCAGAGAATGTCTTAAGTTTATTAAGCCATTTTGTTTGTTGAAACAATGGTATGTTCTGAGTCTAAAAGTACTGCATGGATTTGATTAGTTGTATCGTTCTACTTTTCTCACTATTCTCTGTTGGTATAGTGTCACATTTGTCACTGTTTAGTTTCAGTAACAGTTAATATCTCAAAAAGTTGCATTCTGTAAACAGTAAAACTTACGTCAAAGAATCATAATGTAATTTCTTTGTAGAAATTCTCCATGCTACAGAATACTCTGCTGGTTACTCCATTATGTTCCCTCTCTTTCTTGTGGGAGACATAGTTGGCAAGTCCCTATTGCCTTTCAATTTTTCACTAGTGCAGCGATCTCCAAAATATTTCAGTTGCACATCCCATCAGTAAAAAATTTTTGAAGTCACTGCATCAATGCACTCCACTTTGGAAACCACTGCTCTAGTAGAACAGTCCACTGGAGTCAGGAACAAAGCTGACAGTTGGTAGATAGTGGCCCCAGGACAGAATAAACAAATGAAGTACAGAATCACTTATTGCCAACAACCATCTTGAAATATGGACATCTGTAGATGTTACTAGAAAACATATCTTATAAAATAAGTCTTATACACACATTGTAGCTGGCATGGATAATATGTAATTAGCTGATTGAATTTCAGCATATGCCCTCCTTCGCTCTGATTCACAGAACCTAGTACTGTGCAGCCATGCTCAGTGCTTCATGGGACCTCAATTTCTGCTAATTCAAAATTCAGTAGAATGAAAGAAGTGGAAAAAGAGATTCCAGACAATCAGCTTTGAGTGTACTATTCTGCCTATTTCATCACAAACCTGGATTTTAGGCTCTTAATACACAGACTCAATTAACTACATCAAGAAGCAACAACTGATTTTTCAGAACCATGGATTTATCTTAGTATAGGTGTTACTCGTAGATACATGTATCTTCCACAGGTTTTTTCCTATAAGTTACTTTTTTTCCCAAGTTTTTTCACAGTTTGTTTTTTGATTTCAAGGCTACTATTTTGTTAATTTTTAGAAAGAGTTTACAGTAACCATCCTCATGTGCTATTTATACATGTTAAACATAATTCATCTTTTCACTGTTGATTATTACCAATTATATGTATAAATTGAAAACATTAATAAGTTCGAGACAGCAATTTCTTATGGCACATAGGATGTCACCTTCCTTAGAATCCCATGTCAAGGAATCACATATTACTGTTCAACATAGGCTTATGGAATGGATCTATAGGTATGTCTATAAACTATCAGGAACTTGACAAGATCTTCATTTTGAATTATTGTGTATCTTTTGTCTATGGATTTCTTTCAATTTTGATAGCAACATTCCACTATCAGTGAACTCCTAATGCATATCTTAAGGAAATCTATTAAAGGCTATTACTAAGTTTTTCCAAAAATACTGTGGCATTTGAATGACCTTGATAATCTTTAGGAAGAATAATGCTGTGTGTGAGGCTGCAATTTGCTGCAAATAACTGTTTGCGTTGGATTAGCGTATTCCTTGTTATCAAACTGTTTGCTGCTGTTACTGAATTAATTTCAGATTCTGCATCTAAAGTTAGCTGTATGTATAAATTCTGTTAAAGATAAAAGATGAGATGTGAAAAGTGTTTCAAAAGTGGGGTTTAGATTTTGTTATTTTTGAAAATGAAGCAATACCGAAAAAGAATTTCATGTTGCTTGACAAATATTGAGGGTATTTAAAAGGTGCTTCCACTATATGCGAGGTAAAAGACAAAAATACTTAGACTCAATGGATATTGCTACAGATATGCTTGGGATGCTGGGGTTTCTACATGCTTCACTGTCTTGCCATATATTGGGCTATTTGCTTATTTAATGCTTGCCACTGAATTAGTTTCCTCTCCGGGCCTTCTTTTGGAATTGTGTTCTGATCAGTGCAGATTTATTCAGAATTAATTTTTATTATTTGCCAAGATTTAAGGAACAAGAGTATATGCATACATAAAAACAAGTTGTTGTTATGATCAAAGTTACAAAAGATAAAACAAACTAGTATGATTAACAGTAAAGATTGTCTCTGGAAACGAGTGCTTTAGAGAGTTTTCATGGGTAAATTTCCCTGAAGACAGGATGTCAGATCATGCTTCTTGAGGCTGGGAAGTTTTTCCCTGCAGGATCTGTGGCTACCTAAACCTCTTCCTCCTCTGTACTACGGGACATAGAAAGTACAGCTGAACTGTTGCATTGTGGTAGGTTTGTTTTTTTTAAAGGATGCCCTTCAACATGCATTTCTTTAACTATGGGCTGCATTTTGTTCTTTCTTCTTGAACCCAATAAAAGTTGCAAAGAATAAAATAGTGGCAGATTTCATAAAGAAACAACAAATAAAGGGAATAAAAATTAAAAAAAAAAAAAAAGGGAATAAAAATTAAAAAAAAAAAAAAAGGGAATAAAAATTAAAAAAAAAAAAAAAGGGAATAAAAATTAAAAAAAAAAAAAAAGGGAATAAAAATTAAAAAAAAAAAAATCCACGTAGTAGTCATGCTTATTTGTAATCATCACGTACAAATCCATTGTATAAATTTAATTCATTCAATTAAAAATTGCTTACAAAAATATTACCTGAACTCAGACTGCTTTTCTGATTCCTCATTCTTTATTTATATCCCTAGTGATGAATTTGGACAGGCTTCAAGGAGTATTGTTTAACTAGGATGCTTAAGGTATCAGGAAGGCATTCCACCTAACCTCAATTGGTTCTACTCTGTTTTCTTCTTGCTTGAGTGGTTATTATTGTCACAGCTACAGGGGAAAAAACCAAAATAATACAAAACATAATGACAAAGATAACAAATGCAATAAATGTGGCAAATGTTAAGCTTTCATAGTTAAAATTTTTCTCTTATGAGTATTCATTTGCAAGACAAAAGTAGTGTAATGGAATAATGTATGTACCACCCAATGTCATCCTCATCGTAATTTCAAACCCAGAATATTTAAGTATCGTCAAAATGAAGAAAACTTGTGTTTCTTGTCTACAACTATCAACCAAAGGTGCTTCACAGGGATGTCATGGGACAAAAGTTCTGCACAGACACATCTGTACAGATGAAAAAACTGTGGCAATCTTTCAAACTTTGCGTCTTCTGAGAGTAGTCCCTCTTAAAATATTCTTTACGCTTCTGGCAATATGCAGATGCTAGAACATTTTCATTTTCTGCATATTTAACTTGAATGTTTTAAATTAAATGTATATGCATGCTTTGCAAATAATGTAGTTGATTACACTATTCACAGGTATGCAGAATTATTAATATTTTTAAGCGTGCTTTGCTGATTATATTTTATTTTCTCACTTTATTTTTTAATAATTTAATAAAATTAGCTTTTGGTTATTCATTACAGACACAGCACTGTTTTTTCCATCCTTCACTGGAAATTCTTATTTGGAACTACCTTCTCTGACATCTGTATCTGAGACCAGGACTGCATCTGGGCAGGAAACAAGCAATCTGACGACTCTGTACTTAGCAGTGAAAACAACTGCTCTTAATGGCACAATTCTTTACAGTGAGTACCAATGACACTTGAAGTTAAGTATCAGTTTTAGCTCCTTCAGGTCCTTATTAACTTTAGTGTACATCAGCTGGCATTTCCTATTCAGCTGCAAAATGAGTCATTAAACTGCAGTAGAAGCCTTTTGGTATTCTAATGTGTGATGCATTATAAAATTTGAACCATCCTCCTTTGTGTTCTTCTGGAAAGTTCTTTAATTTATGACTCATTGAACAAAATAAACTGACAAGTGAAAAAGATGCTTCCTGACAAGAAAGAACATAGTAAGTATATGACTCCAGTGATAAGTGTTACAGCTGTAAAATACAAATGTTGAAGAAGTTTTGAACAATCTATTACAGAAAAACATCTTCTCCATAACGAGGTTGAGACTCACTTTTTATTATAATTGTGATCTTGGTTCAATATATATTTTGATTTGTGGAAGTATCTTAGTTTCTGAAATTTTGCCATATTCTTGATTTCACAATTCAGAGGATCCTTTTCTGGTCCCTGGAAACTATACTTGCAGAGTTAGAGTGTGCTTAGTAATATCACATAAGAATGTTCCTTCTTGCCTGCATATTTCATTCCTCAGTAAATGGCATGGACTTCTGAGACAGTATGCTTTTCATTAGTCAACAGAGAAATAGGCTTCTCTGCCAGTTGAATATCTCATTACATAATTTATATCGTAATTTCTATCCAAATGGAAAACCTGGAAAATAAAGTGATTTCTTCCCAAATCCAGGAAGAGCTAGAGAAATATGTATGTGTAATCTATGTGATAGATTTACTCCACAAAGGAAAAATCATTAGGATTCTCTGTTCACAGCAGTTTCCTAAGGATTTTCTACACACAGAAATCCTGATTTAATATAAATTATTTTAATTTATTTTTGTTATTGATATATTAATATAGACATATGTGAATTCACCTGCACTGTCAATACTTATAAGTCAGATTTAAAAGTAGTATAAGCTACATGTTATTATTTATTTGTGCTTTCTTTAGGTGTAAACCCCTGTAGCCTAAACTGAACATTTATGTTTACTGCTTTTCAAAATGAGATCTCAATTCCTATTATGTTATAGCTGGGCTGTTGCTGTAGCTGCCTAAGCTGCATGGCTGTAAAATTTGCTAAAAACCATGGATAGGTGGCAGTTCTTTATCTTGAAGTGTTTCGTACTTGTTAGTTGTTTCAATTTGCAGAGAAATTATTTGTCCTTCAAAAGGATTTCAAGTAGGGTCACTGGAAGTACTTTGAATATATTTGCCTCATCACTGCAAAGTAGTTGGTTTCCATCAAGAGTTAAAGAAAGCTCGCTATCTGCCTATAAGCCCTGAAAAAGCATGGCTGTTAAGAAGAAAAAAAAAAAAAAAAAAAAAAAAAAAAAAAAAAAAAAAAAAAAAAAAAAAGAAAAATCCAAAATGGAAGCTCCTTTGCTATTCTGAGGAGGACGTGGTGTTTTCTGAAAACTTGGATAAGTGTACTCTACTCCTATAAGCAGAGACAAATTTGTTTCTATCACTATTTGTTGGAAAAGTAGCAAATTCATGAAGCTGGGGAGGGATGGTCGCTGGCTTTGAAACAGAAATTACAGTGCTGGATGCTGTTTTTTTAGTTTATACTTAACCATTTTACACAGAAAGAATTTGTCTATCTTTGCAAACATCAAATGTTCAAAATTTGTAACTGAAAATCAAATTCCAACTCTTTCACTGTCTATGTTTTCCAATAATTACAAGCAAATATGTGGATGCCTTCTTTGTGCACTGTGGGAGGACACCACAGAGGCCATAAATGACTTGTATTACACTCTTTAACTTTATTCTCTGTATCCCAATGAATCTGTTTCTACCATTGTTTGTGTGTATATATATGAGCATATATATATACGTATATATATGTATATATAACCCCCAAAATAAACCCCACCAAATTAGATGAAGGGACTGCTGTATATGGATAGAGTCAGAAGAGCTCTTCTCTGAATTATAGCCATGAGAAGATTAGAGGCTTATGGGCAAGCACTAGGGACCAAGGCAGCCAAGGGGATCTTGCGGTTGCTGTCTGCTACAGGCTGCCCAATCAGTGGGAGACTTCTTACTCCAGCTACAGAAAGCGTTGCACTTGCAGGCTTTTGTCATGCTAGGGGACTTTAACCACCCTGACATCAGCTGAAAATGTAGCACAGCGAGTTGTAGGCAATCCAAGAGACTCCTGGAGTGCACTGAGGATAACTTCGTAAACCAGATAATAGCACTACCAGAGGGGTTGCATTACTGGACCCGATGGTCATCAACACAAGTGTTCTAATTGGTGATGTCAGGATTGAAGGCAGCCTGGGCTGCAGTGATCACACACTGGTGAAGTTCACTGTCCTGAGGAATATGGCTCAAGCAAGGAGCAAAGTCAGGACCCTCAATTTTAGGAAAGCAAAATTCCAGCTGCTCAAAGAGTTAGTAGGACCCCCTAGGAAACTGCCCTCAGGGACAAGGAAGCAGAACAGAGCTGGCAGATCTTGAAGGACACTTTCCACAGTATGCAGGAGCTCTTGATTGCCAGATTTAAGAAATATGCAAGAAACTCATGGCTGAGTGAAGACCTGATGGTCATACTAAAGGGCAAGAAGGAAATGCACAAGAAGGACATGGACTTGTGTGAGTGGGTCCAGAGGAGGGCCACAAAAATGATCAGAAGAATGGAGCACCTCTCCTATGAAGACAAGCTGAGAAAGTTGGGCTTGTTCAGCTTGAAGAAGAGAAGGCTCTGGGGAAACCTATAGCATTCTTTCAGTACCTAAAGTGGGCTTCCAGAAAAATGGGGACAGACATTTTAGTATGCCCTGTAGGGATAGAACAAGGGGTAATGGTTTTAAACTAAGAGGGCAGACTAAACATAAGAAAGGAATTTCTTATGATGAGCATGTTGAAATAGTGGAAGGGGTCTTCCAGAGAGGTGGTATATACCCCATCCTTGGAAACATTCAAGGTCAGACCGAATAGGGCTTCAAGCAACCTGACCTAGTTGAAAACCCCCCTGCTCATTGCAGGGGGATTGGACTAGATGACCTGTAATGGTCCCTTCCAACACAAACTGTTCTGTGATTCTGCAAACATTCTTTTCTAGATAATGTACTCATCCTGAATCTAACCTCATAGTTGTTCAGCTATCAGTTTATGCTTTCTGTGGGAAATTGTTAATGCAAGATTTTAAGGTGTTTACAGAGATTTTGTTACAGCAGAATTTGAGCACTTCACATTCTTTATCTTTGCACTTCTAGAAAAGTAGGATGATACTAGTGCTTTCCAGTTACCATATCTGAGACTTCCACTGACTTTGTCACATCCCCCTTCTTGTCCCTTCATGAACCCAGGTGGAGGGAAGAAAGGAGGGTCAGGATGAAATGGTATGAGTTCAGTTCTAACCCTGACACTGAGCTGGGACAGTTCCGGAACTTAGGGTAATTTTTCATGATTTCTAGCAGATGCTTTACTCACATTTTCTTCTTTGTCTCTTAGAAACCCATCATACTTGCATCTCTAGTGTTTTCTGAATGAGTACAATATGCATATACAGATTATGCTGAATTTTTTCTAGTTTATTATTTTTTATGCAACAAACTCTTTTGTCCAATAAACAAACATAATATCATCCATGAGCTCATATGCTCCCTCTGTTCTTCCTTCACCCTTTTTTTGTTCCTTGTTCTGTCTTCCATTTTCCATTATAACAACTTCAAAACAGAAGCTGCAGTTGTCAGCTGTTCTCCTCTTAATACTAGTATAACTCCTGCTTCTGCTGCTGATGTGCTACTATCAAACAGCTTAGAAATGAACTGTCAGCAGAAAGTTATCATGAGACTAGTTAACTCACTAGAAACAATAACTACAGAATTACAAAAAAGGTTTAATGTTCCCTACATTCTCATATTCTGCTAATATGCAGATGTTAACAATAGCTCGTGATTCAGGTTGCAACAGGTTTCACAGATTCAAAAAGAAAAATCTTCTGTCATTGTCAAAAGCATTTTTTAAAAATAAGAAAATCACAGTTATCTGCATGTGTCACATATATTTTACTAGAAAAATAATTACAATTTTTTTATTTTTTTTTTAAAAATTATTCTACTTGGAGATCTATCCTATTTTACAAGAACACCTGATTTTACCAGGTGGTCATGAGGTTACATCCTTTTCTCCAGCAGATAATTAGTAAACATTTAATTTCAGTGAGAAATCTCAGACAAGATGCTTTTGCTGTACAAATTACTAGAATCAGAAAGAGTGCATAAGAAGAATATTTAATTCAGAATCTTAAGGGAAAATATAAAAGCATTAGAACTTGTATTTATGTAGTATACCACCCAATGAGAATCAAAAAGGTGATCTGTGCCGCCTTCTCTTGTTCATATGCATGCATCTTAAAATAAAGTGAACGCTTAGAAGTACCAATACATTGTTTTCATAGCTTTTAGCAGTTGATGCAAATACCCATATAAAAATACAAATAAGAAAAATAAAATATGCATATACATAAAGCAAGCCTACTTATAGGCTATCTAATAGGCAGAATAGAAGAATCAGTTACTGTGCTGGGCATGTCACTTTACTAATTTGCACTATATTGTTGAAAAGCATTTTCCTATCTAACATCTTAATTAAAGAAGATTTTATTAATTGTTGGTTAAGAACAAGAAATACTAAGGACTAACTTTTTTGGTAGAGGCTGGCAAAAACAGGTTGCTAAAAACATGGGGAAAGAGATAGGATATAAGTATGTATCCTATTTATAGAAAGTTGCTGCATGTATCAGGGGCAAAGAAAGTAACCCAAGAAGAAATGGTTAGCATATCAATTTTAATAGATTAAAAACCATCATCCATTTTAATACAATGACAAATCAACATTCCTTCTTATTAATCATATTTTCCCTAATTATTTTCAGTATGTATTTAATAAGCATAAAAATGGTAACAGTCAATGGACTAAAATTGTCTGGAATTTTTGTCTGGATGTTGTCTTTAATGTATTGGTAGACTGTGAGGACTTTTTTCTTTAAATATGTCAGGAGAAATAATTTGAATATATACACAGTTACTATGTTTTTGCCAATAAAGATTAGACGTAATTCGAGAAATATTTCTTTGTTGAATACAGTTTGTATTCTTGCCATTTTTTTATTTCATTCCTTCATGATTTTACTTGTTTACATGCTTTAATTTAATCAACATATCAAAGCAAATTGTGACATTTAGCCACAAAGCAAAATAAATTCAAGTAGTCATAAAAAACCTGATACAGTTATAAAGCTTCATCATTGTCAATTTTAACAGGGTTAGCATAATGCTGTTCACAATCCTTTCAAGGACAGGTTGTTTAACTTCTAGTATATATGGTAGTCTATAACTTCTGACAATTGGATTTCAGGTGGTCCAGACCATGTTTATAGCATTCCTTAAGGACACCATCTCCTTTTTCATAAGCAATGCTTTCAGAAGTTCTGTTCCTTCAGTGCTACTGCCTCTCCTAAAACCGAGAATGGTCATTTCAGGCAATTCAGTCATAGCCTAATTGTTATTTCAGCTAGCATTCTCAAGGAGAGCATTTCACAGTGTCTGTCCTCTGTGTCAAAATGTTTTTCATAATAAAGCTTCATGCCATAGCTTAATAGGAGTTTAAATATGTCTTTTCTAGATAGACAACCATTTGGCCCCAGTGGCTGCTTGCTTGCCATCATACAAATATAGCCTCCTACCTTACCATTTCCTGTGAAAGGATGATTGCTGAGACCTGGTTTCTTTGACCTGATCCACTGGCATAATCTCTACTAAGGTCAAGATAAGTTACCCCTAATATCCATCAAGATTTTTTCACTCAGACGGTTCCCTGTCTGTGTCTGTTCCTGGAATATGTCTCTTGTGCTTAAGACCAGGGCTCTTCCCATGGAATCAATTTCTCACCATATATTCTAGGAAGCATATGCTCCTTTACATTGCCAGAACAAAATTGTTCACAGGGACACTCTGCCTTTTGTGTTCACTGTAGAATGATTTGAAGGACTGTCCTTTCCAAGGGTCTCATACCACCTAGCAGATAATATGAAGAATGATATTAGTCTCAAGCAAGTGTGACTTATAAGCACTCTCTAGGCTGAAGTTCAGGCAGTAACACTTACTGAGATTTCAAAGGGTAATGCTGCCTTTGGAGGAGCTGTCCCAGAATTTTTACTTCATTGCTACTACTACTACTACTACTAGTAATAATAATAATAATAATGAGGACCTACGTCCAAGATTTTACTAATGGGCCATGTGAATAGACAGACAGATTCACTGGGAGAAGAGAAATGATCTATTCATCTGTAACTTTGCTTCTTCATGACATGCTGTCAGTATATACATTCACAACCGTCCCCACTTCATTTGCTCTGAATTCAATGTAGCTTACAGATTTGCTTATTGATAGAAATTAGAAATGCATGGAACAGCATGTGCAGGAAGGGGAGAAGAAGATAAGGAAATGAATGATGCAGTATGTGCATATATCAGTTATGCTGGGGTTAAAAGGCAGTGGCTTTTTTAACAGTGCAATATATTTTGAAAGAGAATTAACAGATTATTGTAGAAGGGAAACATAAAAGCCAAAAGCATAAAATCCAGTCAAATTAAAGTATCTTTGGAGTTAATTAGGTATTCAGAATACAAAATATGGCCAAGCATTAAAGACTTTCAGGGGGTCATCAGGATTTGTAACAGACTGAAGAAATACTGTGTTGACTAGAAAGCTGCTCTAGAGGACAGAGTTTACTTTTTGAAATGTTTTTCCTATGAATTATGCAAAAGCAAATAATCAGGAAGTTGCTAGCACCTGTTGCCCCTCTCTGTCTTCTATTACCTTTTTCTTTCCGTTTTGTCCTCCAAATGAAAATTGGTCATTTTCTCTTAACAAATCAGTAGGTTTTCCAGCAGGTAGCTGTTCCAAGTACACTCACATTCTTTCTACCTTTCTGAATAGAAATGTTAAGTGATATTTTAAGCTGTGTTCTCCAGCAGCTCCAGGTCTGGAAATCTTTCCTACCCAGCCGCTGGAACCCAACCCAAAGACCTGGTCTCTATCCCAGTCTGTTTGGCATGGCTGCTGCTTTCCCATTTGCTGTTTAAACTATGCAAGGTTCATCATGTATGCCAGAGGCACACAGGCATGAGCCCACATGCAGACACACAGAGAGCATATCACAGCTGGCTACACAGTCTGCCATGGGCAAGGCACTGACTTCAACAACATTTGTCTACAGGACTCACAAAACATGGCTGTAGAAAGTAAAATTCTCTTTTCTCTGACTGGTAGAGATAGAAGTTCATTAGTGAAGGCACACACATAGCACTTGCTAGATTTAAAAGGACATGTGCATTCATGGGTTGCTCCTCCCCAGTTTCCTCTTTGCATAGCTCCACCATCACAATCCTCAGTATCCTGGACCCCCACGCTGGCACCCTTCTCAATTGCAAAGTCCAAGTTAGCACTCTTTGAAGTGATGTCTGAAGTTTTGTGATAGTCCATCCATTACTGTGGCTGGTAAGACTGGTTTCTGTTACTGTTCGTTGCTTCCGTTACTGCTTTCTGTGGCTGTTTGTCATATCTGTGGTTTGCTTATTGCCTTCCTTTTTCCCTATTGTCCCGTTTTGGCAGAGTCCTCAATCAGATAATCTTACTGAAACAAGCATTCCCACACACTGCATGCCCATACCAGGTTTGGTTCTTGTTACTATCTCCATTTGTTCGTGGAGTTTGTGCCTCTGTGTGTTTTGGTTTCATCCTTTTTCCTTATCATCTTGTTTGATAAAGTTGTTGATCAGATAATCTTAAGGAAGCAAATGTTCTCTCCTACCACATACCTTCATAAAGAATTTATTTGTATATTGTATATGTTGTGTTTTGTTCTCAACTGAACAACACATAAGCTGGAGAATTGGATACAGGTAGGATTCTGGAAGTAAAGAAGAACGTAGTAACCTTCTGCTCAGATACTGCTGAAAAAATATAAGCAGTAAATTCAATTTCATGACCTAGCTATTGTGCCTTTTTTTACTTCAGTTAAATATAGTAAAATATAGAGCAAAGAACAGATTAATATTTTAACAGTTTGCCTTAATGGGGAGTAAAAATCCTAAACAGGAACTGTGTCTTAGCTTCTATGAGAAGTAAGTACAGTTAAATTCAAAGGGCAAATTCATAAAACATTACCCATTCAAAATAATTTGCCATTGTAGGTGTTATCAATGTGCCACCCATCATTTAAATAGAAATATTTTGCTGTGATCTTTACAATGTACTATTCAGTGAAAGCAAACAAAGACTGGAAGACTTTTTTTATATATATGTATTTTTATCCTTATTTTGAACTGTGCAAGTAACAGTATGTCTGAATTTTTTGTGTACAGCAATTATTCTTATCAAGTCTGACATTTGTCATTAATTGGGAAAGGTGACATGTTTATGATCTTTACAGAGATTATAAGAATAAGGAGATGTTCTTTTATAATCTTTGTTTTCTGTAATATGGTTGAAAACCTGAATGAAATAGTCAATCATGATACAGTATTTTTGTGATTTGTTTGGTGTTTTTGTCTCACTTTTGGCACCTTAGTAATACTCCTGAATATAAAGAAAAGTTCACCTTCAGTTAATGTAAAGATCTCTATAAGGTTTATGTAATTATACTGGTCTAAAAATAAGTTCTGTCTTTTGGCTATTTTTTTTTACTTTGCCTTGTTATCAGCTGTTGATACAGAGTTTGCTTTTATTCTTGCAGTCACTTAAGCAGAGTCCTTTGTATTGATAGAAGACACTTCAACTGTGACACATAATTGTCATAATTATAATAAATAAGACACAGGCATTATGACTGGTGATGACATTCCAGTAGTGTGGAATAGTTTTGGAAAGTCCTACACTTTCAGAAGTGTGACTGTCCCCATTTTTGTTTTCAAAGCTAGTGAAAGAAATTTTGGAGAACAGTTCCTTCACTTGTATCTTGTGGAAGGAAGACCAACAGTTCGATTCAGCTGTGGAAACTCTCAGAACATTCTGACTGTATCTGTCAATCAATCCATTAGCAAAGGTAGACTCATCCCTATCACAGTAAGGTAAGAACTTACCACTGTGTTGCACTAAAGAATTTCAGTCGTACATATATATTGAGCAATAAAGTCTGACTTCACCTTTTTTTTTCTTTTTTTGACAATAAAAGACAAGCCATATCAGAAAGCAAAATTTCATGCATATGTGGAAAACTTTTTCATAAGGTGGTGTTCTTGATTGAAAATACATTTTAGTTCACACAGATTAGTTCGGTCCCTTGTAGAACTTAGGAATCATTCAAACTTCAGACACTTTTACAGATACAAAGTCAGTTTGAGAGCTGAAACAATTTAGACATAACATTGGAGGTAGCTCATAATTTGAACTACCAAACTGGTATCAAATTGATAGCTCATAATTTCTGCTTATTAATTTATACATTGAAAAAATTAGACTTGTCATCAGAATTCTGGTGATAAATATAGGACTAATTTGTTTTTTAAGATGAAAAATTAAAAAATGAGCATGCTAACAACATCTCACAATGTAGGCTGGACTTGATGATCTTAAGGGTCATCTTCAACCTAAACAATTCTATGATTTTATAAGTTGTTATTGCTACATATGCAACTGTCCTGTCAGCAGTATACAATGGTGGCTGACCAGTACTGTTATTTTTAACCCAGTACCCACAATTGTTCACAGAACGGTTAATTTGTAATTTTGGAAAAAATATTTGTATCATGCCTTGCTAAAGGATTAACTCGTGGAATTACATATGTGCCAGTTTGGAAAAAGGTAAGAATAAGGTATTATAGATGTTGTGTTATAATAGTAAAATATCTAATGTTTATCTTAAAAATGGTTTAGCAATAATTCTGACACTCATATAAATTTTAAATTTACTATCATTAAGATATTATTTTATTTATTAAATAGTTAAAATATCAGAGCTAATTGGTGCATCTGAACTGTAAGCATCTGTGATATGAGGGAACTCATTGCACAAGTTATTATATTAAAGGTAGTTTTAGATAAGACCAATTTTCCTGTTAGAGGAGACTGCAAAAGTTACTCTGAAACCTGCACAACAGAGTTCTCAAAATTACCTTTAACTACAAAAAACGAAAGTAAAAGCACATCTAAAGGTTTTTGTGCTTGGCTTCTGAGCTTGAGATCTCAGTATATTAAGTAGACTGATATGGGGAGAAAGAACTGTTTAGTCTTTTTTTTTTTTTTTTGGTAGAAATTTTTCTCAC